>KZ869100.1:68925-85146 GCA_003456935.1 Machilis hrabei | reverse complement strand
TGTAATTTTTTTCCTAATACGGCTCAAATTCTCAAAATGGTATCATTCGAAAGCTCAAATCAGGCTCTAATTTCTGGTGAAGTTTCAATATTTGAACCGTTGTTAGCACTGGTACGTGAAGTTGGCAGTGCTGTTTTTGTTTTGTTTGTAATTAATACACTTTTGCGGCTCAAATTCCGAAACATGTTGCGTTGGGAGGCTCGAATGAGGCTCGAAATTTCTACATGCCTCCCGAAATTTGAGCCTACTACAGCACTGCTAACTTCACGTACCTTGAAATGGATTATTTCTTTAATCTTACACACAGAAACATCAATACATTTACGTCATCATATGTGGTTTCAGTTTTAGGTTTGTTCGTTTTACACTGTATGCCTATCCTTCAAATAATAACATATTTTCTCACTAGTCATACAGAGACCTGTAATGTGGACAAGAATGAAAGGTATACAACCAGTAATTCAGTAAAATACTTAACCAAACAATAATAGCCTTGTTTCTACTTCAATTGTCTAAATTATAGGCTTGGTCGGCACAGTATGACATCGTTTAGATACAAAATATTAGAAAAAATATTAGTACATTGAAACTATATAATGAATTTTTTTAATTTGTGACACATTTTTTAATTACTAAAGACCAGGATCTATTTTTCGTAGAGCTTACACAACAATTATATAGGTTACTCCTCCATATTGGCGCATACAAGTCTTCTAAAGGCTCTCTTATGGTCTGTGGTTTTCACATTGCCGAAGTTTTTCTACCAATTAATGTGAAATTGTAAATTTAACAAACAGACGCCATCACAAAAAATTAGATGAAACAGTCGAAACTTATGTATTCTTAAGTTATTTACATGACGCTTTAAGAATATCGTTCAAGTAGAACCAAAAGTTAGCATCATGAAGAAATTGCCAACAAAATTAGGCTAAGTGGACGAAAAGTTACAATTTCAGCATATCTTACAATGTTTGGTCATTATCAATTAAATTTATTCTCTGATATAGGGTTCCAAACAGACGCACATGTTTTCCCCTACAACTCCAATTTATGTACTTATTCAGAAAGAAAATATAATAAAATTAGACACCTCAGGCCAATTAAAATAAAGTGCTGTGCTACAGCTATAATAAAATTAGAAATACTATAAGATCTACACTTAATATTTTTTTTTTTTTATGAGCAAGAATTTTAATGTTATGATGAATGAAGCTTTCGTATTACTCTAACGAAATCATTTTCTTGTCTCCTAGACATTGTTAATGTACGTGGGGCAGTCAAATGAAAAGGTGCCGACGGTTGCAGTGGAGGGACTCGGTTCGTGTCTGTACAATAGAGGGCAGCATTTTGTTGGTTAATGTATGAGTCATCATGCAAATGTGTATCGTTACCACCCGGTAACGTGATTTTGAGTAGGGGACGCGTATAAAGAGGCCCGTCTGTCGTGTTTTCGTCCAGTTTACGGTAATAACGTAGTCATGGCGTTTCAATTGGAAAATTACACTGTAGAAGAACAGAGGTGTGTGATAAGATACCTAACTGTAGAAGGCAACACACCTATTGCAATTCTCCAACGCATGTCCAACGTTTATGGTCAAGACTGTGTTTCACACAAAACTGTGAAAACGTGGTGTGCGCGGTTCCGTGGAGGCGTGTAAATGTGGCCGATGATTCACGACCCGTTCAGGCAAACGTCATAATCACTCGCCAACTCATTCAATAGGTGGTCAAACTTGTTAACGCAAACGATCAACCATGCAGGCTATTAAACTGGCGCTTGGTGTCATCCATGGGACCATTTGGACAACTGTGCAACAAAGATTGGGAGACAAGCAAGTGTGCGCCGAATGGGTACCAAAACAGTTAACGGAACCCCAAGCGTCTCTACGCACGACGCTGTCATTGAAACATTTGGAGCGGTACAAGAAAGACCCAACATTATTGTGGCGGGTGACGAAAGTTTCACATGAGACAAATGGTTTTCTCGATAAATTCGGTTGGGAAGTACTGGAACATCCGCTTTATAGCCCGGACCTATCCCCGTGTGACATCCATTTGTTTAGCCCCCTAAAAAAACACCTGAAGGGTCGTAGGTTCGCTTTGGATGATAACATCAAAGACACTGTGACGGCTGTCACAGCCCAAGGACTTTTATCAACAGGGCATACATCGCCTTCCTCTACAATGGTATAGCTGCCTTCAAGCTTATGGCGCTTTCTTTTATGGTAAAAACAATACTTCAACATCTGCACCTCTCGGCACCTTTTCATTTGACTGCCCCTCATATCTTAAAGAATATTTCGTATGAAAAAAATGTTATCCTTCTTTAGCGTTTACAGTTAAAAAGTTGAAATCACATACACTCTGAGATCATACAAATTGTGTGAAAGTATCAAAGTGTTTAAAAATAGATTTTATGTGATTTTAACATATTAACTTTAAACACCGAAAACACTTATCGTCCGACCGGCACTGCATCGGTCATTTCAGGATGATGTAAAAATGCTTATTTTTGTCAATGGCGATAAATGTACATATCAAACATCCGTGCCTTACGCGGGACTCAAACCAACAACCCTCAATCACTAAACCAGAAAGGCTGGCAAAACCTGAAAACGTACTTTTAGATACATTAAAACATTTTCTAGAAGCCAAGAAACTGGTTTCGTTGGGGTATCAACAGACCAGGAAAGAGACCGACGAAAAATAATTGTGTTGGCCTATTCATTTTGGTTAAGGCCCAAACAAGGAAGAGTCAATAGCAAATATTAAGGACTTGTATTTTTTCAGTCGTGACATTTCACAGTTTACAAAAAGGTATAGGTTACAAGGAATTTAAGTAAGGAGCTAATACGACTTTAATGCCTGTCTGAGTGTATTCACTGCTATTTTTTGTGGAAGGATGGCGTGAAAACAAAGATGAACTCACGCGTGTAAGCATTGACTGGACAAGAAAAGCACGATTCATCGTGTCCTACTGTGAGTCGCGTGAAAGTGAGCTGGTTAATCGCGTAATCAGGCGTTACGTCTCCTACTTTCCGCATTCATTATTAGAATGCCACGTTTAGCAGCGCCTTTTCAGGAGCTTTGCTATTACCCTCATCACCTTAATTTCACGTAACACACCATATTAATTGCTATTTAAATACGTCTTCATTAAACTTACAATGCCATACACATGCACCAGTNGCATTTAAACCAAGGGTCACTAACTTAACATAAACGTAACAGTAACGAAATTGCCGTAACTAACAAAACATAGTTGTATTTAGTTTGGGTAGGTACGAACAAAAACNTTATTACGATTCGTTACATGGCTATACGTTATTCGTACTTTAAGGTTATGGTAGTGTACCCAATTGAAGGAACGAATATATTTTGGTTACTGTTTGTAACNAAAATATATTCGTTATAACGTTATTTGGAAGGGAGTCGAGACCGATTTAGCCGGCGATTTGTACCCCTGAGGTACAAAACGCCTAGGCAATTTGAACCCCCTGGTACAAAATAGCTAGGTGATTTGTACCCCCAAAGGTAGGTACAGCGGTACCGCCAATAACGTTATTGTACCTGCAACTTTAACCATAATAACGAAATGCTTTTCATTCTCACCAATAACGTTATTTATNAGACCANTATTTTAAATATACCATTTGAAAAGGTNCAGAGNCGAATAACGTTATTCACTCGTTTTCGTTATCTGATATTCAGCGGTAACAGTAACGTGAACAAATGCGTTAATAACGCACATTTCGTTAAGTTATCGACCCTTGATTTAAACTAAAAAAAAATCCAAGTACGTAAAATTAACCTATCTATAAAATGTTATTCCAGTTACAATATTTGTTCTTCTGAAAATGTCAGTCCATGCTAAATTTGTACATGCACTTCCATGTCAATGTAAGAAGTAACGTCATGAAAGTCCCCATGCATTCCACGTTTGTTACAGCCCTAACCAGGAAAGAAAATAAACTAGTTTTTTTTTCAATGTGTTTTAGCTACAGTATCAGTATTAGAGATATAATTTTTTGTCCAAATGTAAAATCAATACTTTCTCTACAATAAGCGTGAGAAAAAGCCTTCCGGTGCTAACATCTTTTTTAACGTTCCTTCTACTTGACTTTAAATGTGGTGCGGAAGAAAGTATATTTCAGTGATATTTATTATTAAATTGTCCACTGAATTTAAAGCAATGATCTGAGTAACGTTTCCGTTGTGTTTGCTTCGAAAACTGGTTTCAGGAAATAAAATTATTTAAAGATCTCTATTTGATAAGAATGTACTGCTCTTTAATTTTGGTAAGGACTGTTTTTCTGCAAGACTGGTAAAAAATATGTTCCCAAAAAGTGACTTTAGATTCGCCTGATTCTGGTATATTGGACCCGTGGGAATTTTTTATATTTTATATCTCGCGTCACAAAAGAGATAAATGCAAAATTGAGTTTGGTTTGGATTTTTTCGACGATTTTGCCGTTTAGCGTACATGTAAATTGTTCCTGAATTATACAGAACCAAGTTTTCTAGATGTTTAGTTATCTAAGGGCCGGTTGCATAAAGGTTAGTTAAGGAGAGTTAAATGTTAACTAATAGTTAATCACTTTTTCGGTTGAACAATGTATGGTTAAGGCGCTAGCCGATGTTTATGTTGAGTTTAAATTAACTACAGTTTATGCCTTTAGCTAAGTCTTTAACTAATAGTTAGAGAACCCTATGGCGTCCATGCAGTCAGCTGCTATCTACTGCTCACATTAAAATGACCTTGGAATCTTCATCTGATGACGATTAAATTAGAGTGATGATGGGGTTCAATATGACCTATACATATATAAAATAAAAAAATGTCGGGAGACCACAGTAAAGTATTAAAAAGAAAAAGATGGTGGGATACCAGAGATGGAATTGAACTGAACCGTATACAAAGTATATAAAAAAATTAAAGATTTTGGGATGCCACATCTGAAAACTCAAAATTAAGATAACTCTGGCTCTGGAAAATACGACCAAAGATAGGTAGGTAAAAGTCACTTATAATTCCTAAAAATTATATAAGCAAAAAAAAGTTTAAGTGCAAATTCATATAAGAGTCTCACAGCGTTTTCACAGAGGGATTTTTTCGAATGAATTAAGGGATTTCTTTCGGGTACATACATGTCAATCAAGAATAGAAGAAGTAGTGGCAGGATGCCACAGGTATGACTGTAATGGAATGGAAATAAAAATAAAAAGATGGTGGAATGCTACATATGAAGATTTAAAAATTAATATCACTGCAAACCCTGAAGATATGACCAAAAAAAAAAGTAGGCAAAACGGAACTCATAAATCATTAAAATGATTTTCGAAAAAGCTTTGGGGAAAATTTAGGAATAAACTATAAAACTTTTTTCGAAATAAATTTTTTCGTGGAATTGTAGAGATTTGTTCAGGTATGATGTGCATTGGAGGAAAGAGAACTTCGATATGCTTAGAATGGTCTGCCCAATAAAAAGTGTTCCCTTTTTTGGATGCTTTTGATTTATTATTAATGTTACTTTGTTTTGTTTTGTGTGATCCGCAGAATATGACGATCTACAGTATATGCTCATGGCTGTTTGATCGAACCTTCGGGTTCTAGATTCCCCTCAGAGCAGCATCGACTCTGGTGATTCAAGTGCGTATACAAATTGCAATTCTTTGAATGTGCATTAAACAACATGAATATGGCATTATAAACGTGATTTTCTTTTATTTAGTGTATCTTCAAGATAGCTCTGATTCCGTGTATTTGTTTACTGGTCCAAGTAATACAAAAGGTTTTTATAATTTACGAACTTCGAGGTAGCAACTGGATGACTAGCTCTCATCAATGCCGACTGCTCTGCACAAAAACAGTGTAAACAACCCAACGCCCTGAAGTTATAATTTCTATCTTTTCAATTTCTTGACAACTTCCATACAAACTAAATCTTGAGTCTAAACTTTTAGTTAGGTAACTTCAAATTGAAAAGCGATTGAACAACCAGTCTTTAGTTAGGAGTAGAAGTTGTTTTTAATATTTGTTTAGTTAAGCTCAAATTAAACTGACATTAATAAAACCGGCCCTAAGACAGTGCATTATAAGATTTTCGCAAACATGCTTTCATTAAAATCTCAGAGAAAACATATGACAAGATCATAGACAGAAACATACAATGCTAATTAAAGATATTCAAAATAGACTGAAATATGTCATCCGTAATTAAAATAATTACACCAATATATACTAAATAACACTGAATAAAATCTGAAAAACTACACAAACTTATTTAGAGCCTAGTTAAAATATTTACCTATAAAGGAATTAAAATGATCTGTAACTTTATTTTATAACTCATGTCCAGGTATAAGGGATTTCTATTTGTTTAATACTTAAGTGTACTCAGTGATAATAATTTTATGTTGTAGTTGAATAAATTCTTATAAATGACGTTAGTTACTTATGAAAGTTAATATATGTACTACTGAAATTATCTTCTTAATTACATAATACGAACAAATAGAACGTTCATTCTTTCACATGCTTAGTAATAAATACTTCGATTATAATGTGAATTAAAGATATAGCTCACACAGTTTTGCAGATTTGATAGAAATGGTACTTTTTTTTTGCTGTAATTTGGAGATTAATCAAATAAATGGCGTAAAAAGTCGTCGATACGATATACAGAAATGTGTTCTACAGGTTCTGGTATCTTTTTCCACCAAGGGTGATATAATATTTGAGTGAAAATAAAACATAATTAATTTATATAACTATCAGAGAACAAACATTTTAATTAATTAGTTTCAAACTATAGTAATTCATTGCCTTTCCATTTAGACGTTTTTCGTCTCCTGTGCATAGTTTCAGTTCCTGAAATTGTTTTCTGAACCGATCAGGCGTATGTTCATTATGTCTCTGGGCTAGGTCTCAAGATTGTTAAACATCGCGTGCTTGGAAACATCAAAGCTCTAGACAATGTAAACATGTTTGATCTCAAAGAGCTTTCATGTTTATTGACAACACACAGTTACTTTTGACGAATACTGTACATGCAAGAAACAAGATGCATAGCAAGCTCGAGAGCTAGAACAGTGACATAATCATCCTATACTGCTGTCGAAACTATTTAATATTGCATTTTTGCTTATCTTCGGTACATTTTTCAACTCTGTTTCAAAACTAGCGAAAAAAATATGGGTTTTACGTATTTAATAACTGAAGGTGTATGTCTTAATGCCGATTAACTTCAAAGAAAGATATCCTGAATTAATTTTAGTTTTATATACTGACAACTAGCAGCTAAAACTTAATATTAAAAGGTGTTCGGTAACCCATATGTTGAGACATCATCAAAAATTTTGGAGTACACTGTTAGCGGAGAGACGTGATGAGTGATGGCCTTTTGTGTAATTATCATATAACTTACATTGTAGGTAAAGTGTTACGTACTCTTCGATTTATTCAGAGGACCTTTGTTCGATGTCCACATCATGTAAAACAAATTGCATGATTAATTCTCTTTCTTCAATACCATAGTAGCGTTTAGGACCAGTATGTGGTAGGGTGACATAATCTTTTTGGTCAGTACAATGTAGGGCAGCTAGTTTTGTTTAGTTCGTTGCGATAGCGTTTGCATAGTATCAGTTAGGCTGGGACCTTTTAATGTATATTGTGTATCGTCCAGAATTAGGATGTTAGAACAGTTAACCTTTTCAATTCTCAGATAAATACAGGCAAGTTTATACAACCTGCGACTTACAGTAACAGGAATGACTGTCATATTGAAACGAAGCGTAGCGACAAATTTCGTTTCGCTTAAAATACAAATTTTCGTTCACTAACCATGTTACTAAAAAATGACATTATCTACTTCTTTCAGACGTACGTAGCTAATGTAATTTTTTCGTTAGCTCGTTAAGTGAACGAAAATTTGCGTTTTGAATGAAACAGAATTTGTCGCTATGCTTCGTTTGGATATGAAAAAATCGTTCCTGGTACTATAGCTAATGCACTTTTTTCGTTAGCTTGTAAAGTGAACGAAAATTTGCTTTTTAAGCGAAACGAAATTTGTCGCTACGCTTCGTTTGGATATGACAAAATCGTTCCTGGTACTATACAGTAGCTAATGTAATGTTTTCGTTACCCTATTGAACGAAAATTTGCGTTTTAAGCGAAATGAAATTTATCGCTACTTGGTAAGTGAACGAAAATATGCGTTTTAAGCGAAACGAAAATTTGCATTTTAAGCGAAACGAAAACTTGCGTTTTAAGCGAAACGAAATTTGTCGCTTACGCTTCGTTTAGATATGACAAAATCGTCCCTGGTAATATAGCTAATGTAATTTTGTCGTTATCTTGGTAAGTGAACGAAAATTTGCGTTTTAAGCGAAACGAAATTTGTCGTTACGCTTCGTTTGGATTTGACAAAATCGTTCCTGGTACTGTAGCTAATGTAATTTTTTCGTTAGCTTGGTAAGTGAACGAAAATTTGCGTTTTGAGAGAAACGAAATTTGTCGATACGCTTCGTTTGAATATGACAAACTAATTGCTGGTACTGTACATACCTAGGCGCGATTTTGAGGATAAAACAAAAGAAATCAGATGAAAGACTAACGCATACTTTTGGTCCTTTTCTCCAAGGATGCGTAACCTAAGATGCTGTCGCAGCCCCTGCAACATACGATTATGGCTATTGCACGGCAAGATGTAGACAGAGGATACGAAACTAGAATATCCAGAAATCGTCTAGATAATTATTACACTTAACGTCTTGAGAACGTTAGAGCTCCTTTATATACGTTCAGAAGCCCAATAATCACTTTGCTACAATCACTTTTCTATACAATTGTTCCTTTTATGCACTTTATTGCCTATTTAAAACCATCCACTGAACGCTACGAGTACTTTAATAAGGACCACACGTTTCTAAAAACAGGAAAACTGATACACAGATCTGGTTGGTCAATATCACGATTATGTTTTCGTGTCTGCATCGTCTACTGAGAAAGTAATTTACATCGTTTAGCGTTTGGATTTCTTTTGAAAACGTGAGCAAATACTTAGACAAAAAAAAATTAAAATATTATCATGACGAGATGAGGTTTAAAATTACACATTGTGGTGGCCATTGCTTACACAAGCCATTATAAAAAGTCAAACAAACCAAACAACAAAACTTCTTAATACAAAAGTAGGTGTATAATATTGTACTATTCTTAGTTAGTAGTAAAGTTATCTTTTGAATACTACTACTTGCATAATTATTTTACGTGATTAATGACTGATGTACATAATGGAAAATTATAGTAAGGAGTATATAAGGGAGACAATTTATATATAACACACAAAATATGTGCAGGCAATACTAAGGGTATGTTTACAAATATAAACAGTAACTGTGTTGTTCGGGTAAGTCATGAGGAACAGTTATCTAGGATAAGGCCTCACAAGTACAACGTCATGCGTAAAGAGGTATCTCAAAAGACAGCCTTCGCCAACTTTCCAAATCAATAGTATGCCGTGCAGTATCTAATTTCCCACACTTAAAAGTGGACTCGGAGCATTTTTGACTCTTTATCTGACTTAATAATTTAGCATAATTTATGAACGATTTCGTCAACTTGCATCAAATATGAGAGCATTGGTTACTTAGACATAAACATAAGATTTTACTTTGACGCAGGGACTGCCAGGCTTTTGGATCTAGTGAACTACTGTAGGAAAATACATTCTTCCGTGATATACCAAGTTGTTATGCGTTCAAATTAGGAATGAATTTAGAATTAAAAATCTCAACGAATTCTTGATTAATGATGGATATCACTTTTATAATAGCAAACTAAAAATAGATATAAGGGAATCCAATATTTCACCGTTTGTAACTAAGTTTTTCATCAGAGTAAAAAAAATTATTTTCTGACTAATTGTCTGACTTTGAAGTTGACGCATGGCACTGAATATCTTCTTATATACAAATCAGCGACAAGGAAAGAGGAAGCTGCCTATCTGCGTTAATCCTCTTAAATCCGAGCGAGCATGACCATAGACCGCGATTCAGGTAAAAAGGTGATTAAAAGAAAGAATCAGTACCGACTGTAGTAAAAATGCTAAATCGATCAAATTTGTACTAACACTAAATCTGATATCACCAGTCAAACCAGTGAAAAATTGCAATACGGATTAAAAAAAGAACGAAGGTTTCACGACAGTTTTATCTTTTACTATTTTTCTAAAATTAGTATTTGTGTAACGTACAAGACAATGATACAGTTTGTTGAGAGAAGGATCCTAATTGCTCAGGCAAAAGCCAAGGCAGGATTTTAAATGTTCTTCAGTCTGACAGCTTCTTTTTTTTTTAATTTATGACCTTCGTGTGTGAAAAATCGTCTTCATCAAGATAATTGAAACGAAGAGCAGTAGACTTTAAGCACGGATACGTTTCTTTGTGAACGAAAGCCCAGAAATTATTTTTTTCAGAAAAATATGGTAACTTGTATTTTTTTTAAATACGGCTATGAACTACCAAACCAACGGCTGCGATCGACTGTCTGGTCACCTCTACTCTAAGCCACCTACTTGCCAACTACTAATCCCATGGAAAAACAAGTAAATCCAAGATAACTTGAATCCTCTCAACTGAAACCATATATAAAGAATAAGTCGATATTTTTTTCCAGATATCGTCTGTCATGTTGCTGAACATTTAAAACTTATCTAGTAAGTAGCATAAAGATGTATCATCACTACTATGGTACATGGACCAGTAATACTGAAATTACATGGTTTAAAGATATAATCTATTAAACAAAGGTTATTTTAGATAATAAATAGCTGTTTATGCCTTTAGGTTAGGTTATTATTGGATAAAAAAAGAATACTCAAATAACGGGTTTCTGTACTACTTAACTACGAGTATTAATGAAAACCCTTGCGGGATGTGTAGGCTAAAAACTTCTAATATTACGTAAACAGTGAACAAAAAATGCCCCCCCCCCATCTATGGATTTTCTTCCGAAAATTAGGGCACTTTTCTCCGTTTTTTTATTCAGCAGTTAAAAAATTAGAACACTGATAACAGTATCTTAACAACTAATGCAACAAAGGAAACTGACAATTACGCTTAAAAACAGTAATTACTCATTTCCACAATATTGCTGTTTAATTGATGTGTAATTATTATGAATCAGTAAAATATTTACAGTCTGAATCATTGTGAAAGCTTATATTATTGACATTACCACTTGGGTTTTAATGAAAAAAAAACTGTACAGTGCATGTAGTTTTAGTAACACTTTCTCTTAATTACTCAGACCCTGAAGCGCTTCACACGTTTACGTCATTACCTGCGTCTCGAAAGATGAGACAACCCTCATATTAAAATTGGGATTGTTTATTCTTTCATGAAACACGTGTACACGAACAGGAGGACATCATCAAATCCACGTTAGCATATTTTTTGTACCAACCACAAAAACCGTAATTATGAAAGACAATCTTTGGTTTTATTACAATGTAAGGAACTTCCGAGACCTTATAAAGTTGATAGCTACGTAAAGATTTGGTTTCTTCTTCATAAATCATTCGTATGTCTTCTGAATATTTGATTATAATTATTACTACAGAAACAACAGTTAACTGTCAAAGTTGAAAACTATTCCTTCATAAAGTGACTGGATTTGTGTTAGTTTCCCTTGCCATCCTAATGGGAAAGTATACTGTTGAGTTTATATCTACTTAAACACATAACACCCTTTGTACATCTCATTACTATACGATCCTGGAATACGTAGTTGAGTAATCAGCATAGTGGACTCTGAATCAACAGTTTGTGTGTTCGATTTTCATAAACTAATTAGGTAGTCTACAGTCAGATTAAAATTACTTTAGCATAGTATTGACAGCTCAGTGAAAGCGCCTCGAGGTGTTCACCGTTTCCATGGTGACCGCTCGCTTAGCCAATCCGAAGGAAGGTAGGTACGTCAGCGGCCATGCAATGTTGCCACAGTGTTTATAAGTGTGAACGTTTTTCAATAATTGTTTTGTGACAGTCGAGTAAAAGCGTGCTCTTGTAAATCAGTTTCTATTCTAATTTCATAAATTGTAAAGTTTTATGAGACGGGGAATATTGTAAGCATTCTGATTAGCTAATGTCTTCACTGAAAGAATACGGAGGCGACTTTTGTGATTCGCACGTTCAGTACCAGGAATGATTTGGTCATATCCAAACGAAGTGTAGCGCCAAATTTCTTTTCGCTTAAAACGCAAATTTTCGTTCACTTACCAAGCTACGAAAAAATTACATACGCTACTAAGTCTTTCAGGCCGCACTAAGTGGCAAGACCTGTCACCGCGTGCTTCAAATCGTAAACACCTCGAGGTACTTACGCTGAGCTGTCAATACTAAAGTTATTTTAATCTGACTGTAGTAGTTAGCGTAACGAGCTGTAGATCGGGGGTTGTAGGTTCGTATCCCACGTAAGGCATGGATGTTTGTGACTTCCATTCATCTTCATTAATCACAATAAACATTTTTCATCGTCCTTAAATGACCCATCAGGGGTCGATATGACGTTAAACACTACATATCATCATGATATCGCCAATAATGAAAATAGTAATTGACCATGTTTTAGGCTTTCTAAAAGCTTAAACTGAAGATAATTTATGTCCGTCATTTTGTCATAATCAATTTCTTCAAGACTTCTTGTTCGAGATGCATGTGTAAATATAAATATATATGTACAATTTATTACCTAATGGGAATGAAATTTGGTTATCGGGTTTACTATTAGCAGAAGTGACAACTTATACCTTTTATTACTGGTCAACACAGTACAGCAAATACAAATTTGTTATCACATTCCTAAGAATTATACTCTTTCAAGAGAAAAGTTTGTCATTCCAAGATTAATAGCCTGAAATAAAGTCTTCAGAAGATCTGTACACACCAATTAGGGGTACAGTGTCCTCATTTATTCCGATCTTTCAACGGTTTTAAAACTCTCTGTGTGGTGAAATATTCTAGTACGTTTTACCAACGTTTATAGGCTGAACTAGTATAAGGCTGATACATGAACATGAAAAACTGCTAATGTAATTAATATCTTCAGATTAATTCTGCTTCTATTTCCATTTTAAAAATGCATAATAGGCTACAGTAGGACTCCAGTTATCCAAACCTCGCTTAAACGAAACAGTCAGTTGTTTTAATATAATTAATAATTATACGTAAGAATATAAAAATCAAAGTTACCTTTTCAGCACTTTAATACAGTACTGTAGTATAATTTATATGTATGTAGGGTAGTCATTTTAAAATAATTGTAGTTTTGTCAGCATATACAAAGAGATAAGTCATGTTTTTTTTCGAAACAATTTGTAAATTTGTGATGGCTGTAAACATTGTTTTCCTATTGTGTTTTTGTTAATTTGTTTATAACTTTAAACTTAAAGATAAATTTCCAAAAATGTTCGAACTATCCAAAATCGGGTCGCACTCCTCTCCTCCAAATAATCGGGGTTATATTAAAAAATTATATTGCTGATTTACATTGTGGTGAGAATGTTTTGGGTCATCAGCGACAGTCAATCATTTATTATTGCATGCCTTATTGTGAAAGAGATAAATCATGGTTAAATATTAATTCGTGAAATACCTACTCTTAGTACAAATGAGCCCACAACCTTTTCAGGGCGTTACGATATAGTGGATAGTGTATCCTATATGTGGAGTGTTGGACTGAAAATCTTGAAAGAGGAGCATCAGGAGTGGATATTGTGTCCGAGATGCCCAGTTACCAATATAACCAGGAATGATGATCAGAATGAATTTATGGATATTAACTTTAAAATAAACACATATCTCTGACCCTCTTTCTATTTTTGGACATTTAAAAAATGGAATCGGGCAAAATTAATTGCGTAAAATTTATGCAGTCGTAAATAACTTTTAGGTTTATTACGGGATAAGGTGTACATGTAGGCCAAAATATTGACCTCTAGACGAAGCACGCTGGCCACATAATTGTTTTCAAACGTAACGGGAAAATACCCCCGATAAAGGTAAAATAATAGCAGTGCCAATCTTAAAGCTTTAAATAAACGTTGAAAAATTAAATAATGGGTCTATTTTACATTTCAAGCACGTTTATGGCAAGCAGAATGAAGTAGATCAAAATTTAAGCAAATGCTTAGGACAGAAATAATGTTTCTTATTTTAATTTTTGAAAATATCCTACTAAAATGTGCATTTAAAAACACAAATACGGGTAGCACAAAAACATATGGCCGCTTCTCATCTATACTATTAACACAAGTAACATACTCAACTCAGTAGTATCTTTATAGATATAACAAATGGTTTATATGTGGATAAAGCTATACCACCATTGCTGTCTTCAGTGCTACATGACTGGTACTTGATTTCCAACTAAACTGATAAACATTTTCCACATATATACATACCCATGGTAAACGGAAAAGAAGATAGTTAGCTACTATTGACCTGAAAACTAATTAAAGTAAACATCAAAGTTAAGTGCGGGCTTAGAGTTGTGTATAATCAAAGTGAATTTACACGTCACATGAATTTTCTTTAGGCAAAGCTCATGCTGGTACTTATCCCTGTTATGAAAGTGTTTCCTAAGCAAATCTTAATAAGTTTAGCTAAGACATTGCAACAGTAGCTAAGCATACATCAGCTGCACAGTGTAGTAATCACATAATGTTACGCTGAAAGAGTCTGTTAGATTGTTTTGTTTTTTTGACAGTAAGGATGATACACTCCATATCAGTGTACATAACGCCTCCATATACGTTCGTTGAAACACATTGGAGTTCTGTGCAGGTCTGAGTGTTGGCCCATATTTAAAAAAATAAAAAAGCCATTTGGAAGATTTAGGCATAAACTGAAATTGCTCCAAAATTGAAAGTTTCAACTTTGAAATGGGATGAACCAAATGTATATGACAATTTCTTTTAAGTCAACGGTCTTTAAAATTAAATACAAAATAAAGTTGTTCATATTTTCAAAGACGCTAGATCTCTATATACCAAAATAGAAATTGTGAGTGAGTCCAGTATAAAATTGTACATAATCATGTCACATGCCTCGATGATTCCTACATATCGTTTTACATCACGGCGATATATCTTGGATGTTTGTTGTCATTTTCTTAATTGTGATATACCATCCAACATTCATACATTAAATACCCAGTCCTAGAAGTAAATCGAACCCACGGTCTAGATCCTGGTAAGTTCATCACTAGACCGAACTAAGTAACCCACAGTCTTGAGGGAAAATGGCGAACTATATTTACACAGAAATTGCACATTGTTTAATATCACGTTTAAGAATTGAAATTGAATATAAATTCAAAGTAATTTATGTTTCCAACGTCATCTAAAATAAAACTTTTTTTTACCTTATGGAATATATCGTATACAGTTATCATTGTTTTATAAATCTCTAAAACCGCATTATCGTACTTGCCTTATTACTTTAAATATGGAACTATTGATTCTGTATTTTAGGAAATGTTTTAAATAAATTTCAATCACTTTGATAACAACTTGTAACAATAAATCATAATAGAAAAAAAGATAATCCCCAGGAATTTATATAGTTTAGAGCCATTCATTATTTTTTATTTTATACAGTCTGTAGAGAAGGGGAAGAAAAAAGTAGTGTAACTTGGAGTGTGTTTGGCTTTCTGCGGCTTCAAAAAATATTAATCATAATAAATACTACTTGCTATGATCTTGTATTGAGCAACTTACAATGAATGGGCTTAGTATTATAGTTTCCAATTAGCTGCGTATACCAACATTTATGTATTACAATTAATGGTGGTGTGACTGAGCATTTATATCGGAGAGTGTGATTTCCATGTACTACACCATAACAGAGGAATATATGAGGTGTGTTCAAAAAGTAACGGGAATTTTGTAATTTCGCGGGTTGTATTAGTCCGATTCGCGCGATTTTTTCTTTGTTATGTTGGTAAACATATCTGAAAAGTATCTTTACATATTTAGCCAAACCGGATGTTTAGTCTGCTGTCAGCTGTCAAAGAGGTTACATGTGTTTTGGTACGCTCNGNNATTANTTANTTGTTTACAAAATGGATCAGAGAATTTGTATTAAATTTTGCTATAAGAATGGAATAAAGTGCAGCAAAGTTTTAGAAATGTTAAATATTGCTTTGGTGAGTCTGCT
>KZ869100.1:56529-68520 GCA_003456935.1 Machilis hrabei | reverse complement strand
GGTCGAATGTGAAGGTCATGCTCACTGTGTTTTTCGATTTTAACGGCATAGTGCACCATGAGTCTTTGCCACAAGGTCAAACGATCAATAAGGAGTACTACCTACAAGTGCAACGCCGTTTGCGTGAAGCAATCCGAAAAAAAACGCCCGGATTTGTGGCGAAACAATTAATGGCTTTTGCACCACGAAAATGCACCTGCTCAAACTTCATTGCTTGTTCGTACATTTTTGGCCCAAAACAACACTGTAATGATGCCTCAGCCTCCACATTCGCCAGACATGGCTCCGTGTGACTTTTTTCTGTTCCCAAAAATAAAGATAACCTTAAAGGGCCGTCGTTTTGTAAGCATAGATGAGATTAAAAGCGCATCGCAGAGAGAGCTATGTGCTATCCCAAAGATCGAGTTCCAGAAGTGTTTCGGGGATTGGAAGAAGCGCTGGCATAAGTGTATAATATATAATGGGGACTTATTTTGAAGGGGATAACTTGATATAGACGAATAAATAAAATTCTTTTCAAAAACCGAAAATTCCCGTTATTTTTTTATCACACCTCGTATATAAAAAAAACATGCAACATTTTGAAAATAATCAATAAATTTAGACTAAAATAATAAAACAAAATGTCAATAATAATTTTAATTTAGCAATTACACCAATATAAAAAGTATCATGTACCTTTCTCTGGACCCCACTAAAGTCCCCCAAGAATAAAGAAAATTGCCGAGTGCTTGCCGGGAATATTTGTTTGTAATTGAAAATAGGCTGACTTACGGGAGTAACTATGATAGGGTTTACTTAACCAGTAGTACAGAATGCTTATTTCAAGGCTTCTACAAGTTTTTGTATTTATAATAATCATTAAGTACACTTATTTTCACCTAAAGTCGAATAAATCTCAGTAATTGGTTAATAAACAGTGTTTCGCGATACTCCACTAAATTATTCCCAAACGCAAAAACGACTGTTGCCATAGGCTGTAAATGAAAACAAAAACATGCATGGTTGTCTTCTATTTGAGATTTTTGTCATACATTTATAACTCACCAATTTCGCGCAACTTTCACCCTTTTAGGTTATACTGCTTATAAAGCTCATTATTTTGTTAGGAATAATAACAAATGCTGATGGTACATAATGAGATAGGAACGGTCAGATAAAATGGACCAGGTTTGTTTACCAACATATTTATGCATACTAAAGTTACGAAAAAAATGAATCCATGAGAAACAGTGAAGCTTTTAAATGAAGATGTTTAAAAAATACTAAATACAAATGTAATGACAATTTAAACTCGAACTCAGAACACTTGCTTAAATGTCTTACTCTTTAATGGCTGTTGTAATGTTCAATATAGTCCCCTTCAGCATCAACTATGTATATCTTCTTCCTCAGTAATTACTGCATTCTGAAATCAATTTTTCCGTAAATTTGCCCCTCTGTTCTTGAATTCTTTCAAATTTTCTTCCAAGAAATGCCATTTGCTCAAGAACACTACAGATAAAATAATCCACTATATATTTAAATCTGGACTTTTTGGTGACTACAAGTCTGGCTTTGTACAATTCGGACAGTTGGACATTAAAAACCACGCTATGTATTTTCTCTGGTTATCAAATGATTTTAGTCAACTATTCTCGATGTTAATAACGAGTGATTATAACCAGCATTGCATTTACTTCACGTACTCAACAAATTATAGGATGTTTGACAGCTAATTCAGCGTTTCCCTCATTTTTGTAAAAGTATCTTCAGTGCAAATTTGTCTAGAAAACAAAATTAATATTTTTTTTGTCCTTATTTTAGACCTTCAATTATTAGTTGTTGAATTGACGTTTGATTATTTAGATCAATAAAAAATAAATATTTAACTTTTGGAAATAGCTGATTAATAAAAAAGTAACTTTATAGATATATAGTGCATATAGGCATATTTGTTTAAGACAAACTTCATGAAAAGTCCAAGAAATAATATGTAGTAATCACTGTTCCTTACACACAAAACACCTGCGTAGTCCTAGACTGTATTTGAACTATTTCAGTACATAATTACTACGAGCATTTATTTTGGTTGAGCTGTAAAATGTGTTGGATCATACACAAATAATATATAAAACTTAAGACATTTTCTATGAGTGAGGTCAATAAGGTAAAACAGATTGCGCTGTATCTCAAGCGAGCGCACATGTTTTGCAGTGTTGAAATCCCACCAGTACGGACGCTGTTCGCATGTTAAACGATCCGCTTTGGAATAGCCCGACCGATACAGCACACATACATACCGACCGCGTGAAGAAGTGAAGAGACGCTCCCCGTAGCATCCAACCCATTCACCTCCATCTTCACACTCTTTCACTTACTCTCTCCCCCCAAAAGCAACTCGACGCCCTAATTTCGACTACACTTCCGTCCAAAAAGATTGCTAGCGAAAGTGTATATAAAGTCGTATGTACACTACCGTGGTATCATCAGTTCTCACCGAACTTCTTTACTTGGAACATCTCTAAGTTTACATCAAAGCATATCAACATGAAGGTATAGTAGTCGTAACAGCATCAGTTCAGTGTATACGTACTGTACCATGGATCTACATTACAGTTTACATAATGTCTAATGCAGCGCTGAAATAGTTCAGGCAAAGTCTGTTGTAGGCTAGTTAAAGTGCGCGATATCAAGGTTTGCGTTACATATTTGCTGAATACTAGTACAGTCCCAGCATCGATTTTGTCATATCCAAACGAAGCGTAGCGCGAAATTTCGTTTCGCTTAAAACGCCAATTTTCGTTCACTTACCAAGCTACGAAAAATTACATTCGCTAATACGTCTTTCAGGCTTCGCCTGAAAGACGTATTAGCGAATGTAATTTTTCGTAGCTTGGTAAGTGAACGAAAATTGGCGTTTTAAGCGAAACGAAATTTCGCGCTACGCTTCGTTTGGATATGACAAAATCGATGCTGGGAATGTATATAGAAACATTCGTGGAAACTATGGCACACTAGCTCAACACAAAATACTTTACTTGACGTGCAGATACAAGAATTTCGAAAACACGTACTCTTTCAAGTGTGCAATTGAGTGAGAAACGAAAATTAGATTTTATTTTCAGTTCGCTCTAAATTACGCACATTAAATGTAGTATCTACATATTAAGTGAGCTAGTTTGGAGTGAACTACAGTGCTATAATTTCCATTCCAGTTTCTATTTGATAGCATGGAACAAAAATTCATCAAAACTTTTGACGTCACACTAGCCAAATCTTAAAGTGCATGATGTATAAATTCAATATTGATATCGCAACTTAATCTTGAAAGAACCTTTATTGCTGTCGATTCACAAAATTGTGAATGAGTTTTTTACATATATAACGCAAATTTATGGCTAAATAATCTCAAAATGTTTTACAGCGCTCATTTTTAATTAATCTTGATGCAGTCAACATAATTTCAAATTTATTTTATTGATAGATTATTTAAGTTAACTTGAACTTTGCATACCTCGTTTTAGTCTGTCCTAAAATTATTTCTATCAATCGCGACATGTTACTGTATCACAGAGGGTAGACGAAACAGAAGTCTTCAGTATTAAGTACTTTGTATTCCCGACTAAATTACGGGCAAGTGTGCATTGTAGTAGTCCAAGCTATGCCTTATACGTTAATTTGTATTTGAAAAATATAATTGAGTACTCTAAATGTGACGAAGTAAAAAAAAAGAAGTCACTTATTACTTTTGTTTATCTTAAACTTGAGTTCCAGATACTTTAGGTATAATATACGGTTTTTACGGATGTTATTGCCATTTACATAGTTTTTATAGCTTTATAAGCTCGTAATTTACTATAAATATTATATTACCTACTACTTTGTTAATGTAGCAATATAAAAATAATTATTTTACAAAGATATTTAGCATTTCGTGTACTTTAGAAACGAAAATAATACTTAGTTTTATAGTGAAAAAATAATTGTACTTAATAATTAACAGAAGTATTTAATTACTAAAAATCCACAATTATGGTAACCATATTTAATTCTAATTTAATATTAACTGTACTCACAACAATATTATTTTAACTTTTACTAATAATCCATGGTTTAATTCTTGACCATCTTATTATACACATTAATGTAATTTTAGGTGACGCTCGATCAAGATATAAATCAAACACTGTTTAATATTTCGTTAATTTCAAATGGCTGATTAAGTTTTAACGTTTCGGTACAAACAAAATCCTTTTCACCAGCTTTTTGAACATAAAAATGTTCAGTGATATGATGAAGAAAATATTGATTCCTTGAAACGTTTTCAACATTTGATTATTACTAAATGACGTTTTATATGTGTTTCATTTATGTTTATTCGAGCTCAACGAAGAATATATTATTAATACATTAATATTTGCACTAATAACATATTTTTCTTTTCGCAGGGTTATTACTAATATGCCTAATACATCTTGGGATATATAAATTATGTAGTATGATTAAACTTTATTTACGTACAATACGTGTTTGGTAGTTCGTTTATTAATAGGTAACGATAGATAGCAGTGTAAATTTATACTTTTGACCCTTCATATTCAACACATCATCGTATTTAACGATCTTGCGGTAGTGTATCCACTGACAAAAATAATGCACGAGAAAACATAATTATATGTTGGATAAACGTGTATAGCTTAGGTCATTTTTAAAATATGATAATACAAGTCATTTCTCAGCACTCTCTAACTCGCCAACGTTATACTATTTCTGGAACTGTACCTATAATATTTTAAGTTCACATAATCTATAACGAGCTTTCAAAAATTGTACGTTTCAGTATTGATCTATAAATGGCATAAGTTTTACATCTGCGAAAAAATTGCTTTAAATGATACTTAATTATACTGCTATGTTAGTTATCGACAATTCTTCAAACTATTATTAGGCCCAAAATTCTACTAAGAGTGTTAGTTCAGGAATGATATGCAACTACAGTACCGAAAATGCATTCTGTTGTAAAAATTAATGTTTTGTTATTATATTCAAACGTTACCGGGTTTGTGTCTAATGCCCTCATTGAACTCTCCATTGTAAACAAAATGTAGCCTCGCTAAATGTAAATTGAATGAAAATCCTTTAAAAACGGGAATACTTTGTAAATAATGTATACATATAGTGTATTTTGTATATTGTAGAATATAGCGCACTTTAAATGGGAAATTTTGTTTGTCTATCCCACTCTATTCTTCTCTGTTAGATATTTGGTATGGGTATTCTGAAGCATGCTTTCTTCTTTTTTGGACAGTTGGTCATAATACAACACCTAACCTACGTTCTAAAAAAAATATGGTTTTAAAACAAAGTACTTTCTAGAGGTGCGATGATTCCTCTCATGTGGCTCATTTTATTTTGTGGTGTGTTCATGAACAACATTTATGTAAATACTGATTTCCAATATGATTTGGACAATGTTTTTTCATACTATTTTTTAATTACAGATTCTTCTGCTCGCTGCCTTAGCTGCTGTAGCTACAGCTGCCCCTCAGTATAGTGGAAACAGATACCTTCCTCCATCCCAAGGACAGACACAGGCTATTATTGGTGGTGGAAATGGTGGTGCATTTGGTGCACTTGGTGGAGGATATCCACAAAACGGAGGAGGCGCAAATGACCAAAGTGTAAGTAAATAATGAAGAAATATATATCTCTTTAACTAAAACATCGAAAATATTAACTAATTTTATAAGCAAATGATTCACGACATAATGTCTAAACTTAAAAAGGTTATTTGAGAGTCATTTTAAATCCAAAATTCATGGTTCTTTCTCAGAGGTTACAGTCTGATAGCCGACTAGTACATAATCATAAACGTACCAAAATGTTTTGTGAAAATGTAAAACGGATCTATATTTCACGTTTCATAATACCAAAACTAGACAAGTAATCAAACATATACTTTGAAAAAATATGAAACAGTAGAGTATTGGTATATACCAAGTTTTCCAAAAATCTAAAAAAAATAGATAGAGAAGCTTCTACTAAATCCTGACTCCTTAGTCGACTCGACCATGTAACTCACATCACTACGGAATATTGTATTTTGTTGTGATTGTAGAATGCAAATTACAGTGGAGCATGTTTCCACAAATAGATATAATTTCTTAGAACAAACAAGCCTCCCGAAGTTTAGACACGATGTTGTGAATCACATATGCAGTTAATAATTCTTAGTACATTTACTATGCGTTATAATATCAACTGGTAAGAAACGAGAGCTAAATTTCAAGAAATGTTTTTTCTATATATTTGCAGTTTTTGTAGTATAAAAGTGCAGCATGTCTGATTCTGTTGTATAGGTTACTATGAATGAAGATACCATAATATAATTATAAATACGTCTCAAAATTTTCCCTCTTCTTATTCTTCTAGCCTTTTCTAAATTATAAATTACTAACTCTTCATTTGAAATCTTTCAAAATCTATAATATTTCTTACATTTTTATTCGCTTAAAATGTTCATGCATGAACAAATAAAGTATAAATAGAATATTGCTTGGAAATTAATAACAAATAATGCTTTAATTAAATATAATTTCTTTCTCAATATTAATCAAAATATAAATGTACTGGTGACTGACGCATGATTTTCTCGTAACACAAAATTCTTTAAAACTTAAAAGTTTGATAGTCAGTACATACACACAAAAGGACTTGCTCTGCAGTTGCAGTATGTAGTTAAAACTATCAGAATTTAAAAAAAAACTCTGAAAGTCTCATATTTTCTATATGGACGTAGTTTACCGTATTCGATAGACAGTACTTTTGAATAGCCTCATAAGTACATATATAATATTTGCATATTTTAAAAAAGACATTGTATTCAGTGGGCTACTTTTCTTAATACATGCATAGCCATTTAAAACATAACATGATACTTGTTTTAATATGAGACGTCTATAGTTATATCCTTAACTTCACTTAAATACAAATACTTATTTAGAAAAACAATATATAGTTTGTTTCATATCAACGCGGTTGACATTTTAAAAGAAATAAGAAACAGAAAGTCATTGCATTAATAAGTTCACATTATAGTAGAAAAGCGCTTTAGTACTGCCTGTCATTTTTGTCCATCTTTGTGAAGTTTAGATATATATTTTATAATTGTTACGAATTTTCTTGAATTTAGTTTATTGTCCTTCCCAAATTAAAATACTTGTAAATAAAGATTCTTGAATATTTTATCCTCTGAACAAGATTTTCGCAAAGCATTTATCACAGAAAATAATGTCCACCAGGCGAAAAGCATTTTTAAATCACTGAAAATGAGGCTGGCTCATTAAAGAAAATGACACCTAGTCAGTAGTTGACTCTAGCTGCTACAATAATTATTTCAATGTAGCCTACCTTTAACTGCTTATTATAATAGTTAACTAGAATTATACCCTTGCTGACATTAAAACTTAACACTTTATGTAGAGCTTAGAAACCTGAAGAGCCCATCCGTTAATTGACTCTATTCGTATCTTGGGCAACGTTGGTCCACTCTGACAGCGGCGGTCTACCCACTGTCAGTTCATGCGCTAATAAAGCACACCGCAAAGCCGCTTAAAGTGGAGCAATGATGTCAAAAGAGGGTATCTGGTGGACAAACATTTGATTTGACCAGATTTCTAGTTCAAGGCGATGGAAATTTAAGGCTAAATGTAAAGTTGTTGGTGTGATACGAGATTAAGAAATGAATTAATGTGTAAAAGAAAATACTGTTTTTATTATTTGGCATTTTTAACTACGTTGAGAAGTAGGTATGTGTGTAGTGAAGTGATTCATTAAAAATTTGCATTATAATTTATGTTAAAGTTTACCTATTTTGTACACTGTCACTGTTTAGCCAGACTACTACGACATCATACAATCTATGTACAAGGAGGCTTACCGTGAAATTTTTATGATTGCTAATAATTTACTGAAAAATTTTAGTTTTCACGTATCCTCTATTTATTTTAAAAATGCGTCTTTAAGGACAAATTTGTCACTATTACTACGGGATTTACAACCTTTAAATTGCCAAAATTTATACAGCGTAGAACACAATGATATTTGGTCTGGGTGTCCACTACTTTAACTTTTAATTCAATCAGTTCTTCAGTTGTAATTTAAAATGGTAAGATACAAAATTTGAATATAAAAGCAATGCAAATATTAAAAACCTTTAGTATTTTTCAACAAAAATAAACCCGCTATGGTACATCCAGATATGTTATCCTTTATTTTATAAATACTTTCGTTTTAAACATACACACTTACATAAACTACTTATATTTTAAAGAAAAGTTTCAAATTGTAAAGCAAGAAGCGAAAATTAATAGGATTTCGGATGTAGATAGTTTCCCACAGATATACATACCACTAATTGATTATATTGTGTGATTATATTATTTCAAAGTGTTGTATTGTCTTTTAATTTTTAGTTTTAGTTTAAACTGTTTGCTTTCTTAGGTAAAATTCAGTAGGTTTTGTATTTTGTAGTAGAAACCAGTTCGCTAATTCCATTCTTTATTGCTTCCTTTCAAACCGTCTGACCTGCCCATCACCCCCACCCCCTCCCTTTCCTTCACCACACCCAATAGCCTTTCAGTGTTGACCTTCCGCAAATTACAAAAAGGCAGTTGAGTTTTAAATTTCATTTTAGTATGTTTTTCGCTATGTTAATGAGTAACGTGTAAATATTGTAAATAATTTTTAAATAGCGCTACTGATGATGGCAATGTTTAATTGCCGAAACGTCTAGAGTGTACCATTAAACTTTGTCCAGTAACCACGAAATTTTTGCTTATTATCATTAAACTACTTTTAGTTTATAATTTGGGGAATTATGCTGGCTTTCAGTTGATTTCTTACGCTATTTTCACATCTACATTTACTAAGCCATTTTATCTTAACAGTGGCACATGTATAGGAAAATAAAACTGATTTCATGTTCAATTCGTTACTGTTAAAAAAGATTTCGTTATGAAGTTCTTGATTTTGTACGATCACTCTTAAAGCAAATCCCGTCTTTCAAAAATTATCTCTATAAAGTAGAATCTATTTTATGATAGATGTGTAGAACAAAACGGTGTATTTAAGGTTTATATCACATTATGTTGACATTGCTATTGTTTATTGTTGTGGAGATTATAGTCAATTATACTTGAAATAATTATCAGTATCCGGCATGTGTTTCTTTTGTGTTTTCAATTAACTATATATATTTTATCACATATTCGATGGCGGCAATTGGGTGTTCAATTGCTACCTCAAATGTTCCTTAATATTAAAATATACAGTATATTCTTCATATACTGGACGAATTGTGAAAAGAAACGTTTCATGGTTTTAACCTACACAATCGTTTCAGAAGTGACATCTCAATTATGTCTGGATCACAGTTCCATACTGATATTTACACCAAATAATTATTTGATTCACAGGAACCTGCCAAGTATGACTTCTCATACGAAGTAAATGATAATGATTCTGGAAATTACTATGGTCATTCTGAATCTCGAGATGGTGACAGCACTCAAGGATCTTACTTTGTTCTCCTTCCCGACGGTCGCATCCAGCGAGTCACTTATACTGCTGATCAGGGAGGATACAAAGCCACAGTTCGCTATGAGGACTCCGGCCGTGGTGGATCTAACGGTGGCTACAGCAGTGGACGTCCTAGCGGTGGTCGCCCTGGCGGAAACACCGGATTCTCTGGTGGAAGCGCTCCATTCACTGGTGGAAATGTAGGAGCTGCTGGTGGAAATGCTCCATTCAATGGTGGAAATGGAGGAGCTGCTGGTGGAAATGGCGGGTACACTGGTGGTCGCCCTTCCAACGCTTATTTGCCACCCAGCAACAACTTTGGCAAATAAATAACTCCCTAAAAATGAAACCAACTTATGTTGAGAAATTTATGACAAATTATTAAAACGATACTATTTCATTACAAGTACAAAGTAGCATCTCACGAGTTTATAAATGCTCTTAATACATCATGACAAAGGTATAGTTACAATTTTTGGTGCATATATTAAATTTCTATTTCCAAGAATATAATAAATACAATCATCATAGACTTCCATGTTGTTAACGATTCAAGCATTTAGTAACAACAAAATTAACTTGTTTGTTAGAGATTATTTTGGTTTTTATATACTGCACATAGTTCGTCGTAGCAGAAACAGTCATTCTGCGTGAACTAGTCAAATTTCACAAATGTTTATCAGAACTTATTATTTAATTCATGGACAAACTATTATTTAATGCGTATATACGCATAATATTGTCATATATTTCTCAGTTTAAAGTCAAGGTTCATTGAGAAATGAAGCTTTTGTACATATTAACTTTCTAATCTCCTTCAAAACCTCCTTATTTATATAATGGTTGTGATCGTTTGTAAATGTTCTTTGTAAATATTTTTACCTCGTGTAGGGTATCCTAAGACTGCACGTCTTTCAAACTGTATATAATATAAATATAATATAAAAGAAATATTTTTATAATGAAAAAGAGTGGTTTGTTCTTAGTCAGTAGTCTTGAGCTATCTTACTGTGGAATTGTTATGAGGGTGCTGTATTTAATTGTGAAAACATTTAAAAGACATTTTAATAAATATAAATATAGTTTTTCATAAATGTATTGTTTCAGTTCTGTTCCCTACCAATCCAAACAAAATGAATATATATTAATACTGATATTCATTGTCGGACCAATGTTTACTGAAAATATCTTGTAATTTCCAGAGCTCGAACTCAGGACAAGTGAGACGAAGTCTGGAGCCCCAGAAGGGACAAGATTTTCTCATTAAATACAGTCAAAATGGCTTTAGCACTTTCATTAAGACCTTTCAAAATTACTATAAATTCTAGTGCTTTAATATTCCTAGCTTTCTGAAAGAAGTAATCATAGGCGGTGTTCATATTAACATTGCAGAATTTGTCTGGCCGAATTGCCCAAGTGGTCCAAAGCGTGAGAAATTGTTAACATGGACTGAAATTGTTTCCAAAGGTACGGAATCCGAGCTCAGGAAAGGACAAGATTTACTCAGTAAAATTGCAATACCTTTACAGAAAACATATTATTAACATGGTATTAGAACAGCATTTAAAATAATGAGTTGGACAACCTTATCAACAATGATCAGAGCCGTCTTGAAAAAAAATCAATAACGTTACACAAAGAAAACTACTTTCGTATTTAGATCAACCTAAATGTGAAAAAGCTTTCATTTGTAAAATACAGATAATTTTTCCAGTGATTTATTTTTTTATTCCAACTTACCTTCCTGGTTCGTTTATACCTCTAGATCTTTAGCTGACAGACAAAAATGCATATCTTACCAACAAGTTCAAGCATAACTTAATTAACCATTCCTAACATACTTCACCATTGTAGGATATGTACGATGTAACAAATATTTTACCATAACCGAAATACGAAATTAGACCCTTATCTACGGTCTGAACCCTTTAATGTACCTTCTTTTTTATTTTTTATTTGGCGTCAGACACACACTTTACGCTGAAACTCTTATTTATCTTAGAATTTTCAAAGAAAAGATATAAAGAGTTTGAATAAGGAATCGATTTTTAAGAAAAAAATGTTTTGTTTGGGAACTTAAGCTAACGCAAACATATTTTGAATTAGGTATAGCAGAAGGTACTGATAAAAATATTATAGTTGTAGTGGTTAGCATTGCATACCCCCTTCTTGATTTTGTGTTTGGACTTTAAACAAATCATTAACGGTCAATTGTCATTAAACTGCGAACACGTACTGCAAACAGCTACGTATATACGTAGGTAGAAACGATCACGCAAATAAAATTAGGGAAGTTAGGTGTAGAACGGACGGGTATTTGTGGTATATTTTTCCTCGGACAATTCGTGAATGGAATCGTTTATGAGTTGGTGCGTTGCACCCCCTGCCAAAGACTTAAAGTTGATTGTGGGGTAAGATGTAGATGTAGAT
>KZ869099.1:73891-84140 GCA_003456935.1 Machilis hrabei | reverse complement strand
ATTTTGTAAGGGGAATTTCCGAACACCCTGTATAATGTAACCCCATGTGAATTGTATTTCTATTTATATATATATGCATATTGTACTAATATGTTTGAAGTAGTTAGGAAACCTTAGAATACACTGTACTGTAACTGTTGAATGCTGACTATTTATATTAAAACTGTTTGTTCAACATGGAAAAAGATCTATGGTATGTGTTAGAGCTGTTTTGGGAGAAATAAGGGTGTATAGACCGTAAATTATACGATGGACTTAATTATTTTTTTTAGTTTACAGTAAAATATATCCAAATTAATGTATTGTATTTATACTTTTTTTACGTGCACTTAATTAATATTGTGAACATAAAAAAGGTATGGCTTAACGCTTGAGAGCAGTGTAATATACGTACGTAGGCCTTTAGCCTATACTAATTTTGTCTTTAATATTTAAAAAAAAACGTACATTTTTCTTAAAGATGCCCTGTTTTAAAGTGAGAAAAAATATCACAAAGAAGTAATGTTTTGGGTCATAAGCCAAACCAAACATTATAAACCTAAATATATTGAAACAAACATATCAATAAACTAGAAAATATAGTAGAATCATTCTTATTTAAAACACAACACACGCAAGTCTACGCACATATACAATCTTTGGTAAAATTGTACATTTTTTGCAACTTTTCTTTTGTATCGATTCCTCATTTTAATGTATTTATTATAGAAAGAACAACTGTAAAACAACATAGACAACTTAGAAACCAGTAGCTTGCAATTATTTATCAAAATTAAATTTAAGTCCTGTAAATGAAAAGTGTCATACAACTATGATAAAAACTGGCACACGACCCATTGTTACAGATAAAAATCAATTACATCTTACGTTTCAGGTCATTTTGTGCCTCCAACTAACTCAGAACACTCAACATTGCCAGAATTTACCAAATGTTATACAAGCAAATGCAATATTGTGTGCAAGCATTGGGCAATTTTGTAGGCAATGGAAATTTTAAAAAGATATTATAGTGGCTCTTCATAAAAAAGTGTTAGATTTGTACTGAATGGTGTAAAATTTTTAGACTTTATTAAAAAATGTTACAAAATGGGTAATAAAATTCAGGGCATAGTATAAGAAATTTATTAGAAATTTCAGTTCAAATCCGGTATTGTTTTGTGAATATTATTTTGTACAATGCAGTCTTGACTTGTATAAAGTGTACGTTTTATACAGAATCTAATTCAAAGCATGTTACATGGTCAAAGTCTATGTATTGGAGGTTTAACTAANCATGTATGAAAAAATACTAATACTGGAATGCATACAATGTTTAANCAGGTTAAATTTACTGATAATAGAAAACCATAAATTATTTGCACTTAAGGTGTTCAAATNAATCTAAGGTTTATTTTTAAGTCAAATTGGTAAAAAAACGTATTTACTCGCTCATTAGATTAGGGATAAAAGTAATTTAAATTAATGCACGTATTGCACCGCCGATAAATATAAAACACTTTAATTATCACAAAGAATGGAATGCGATTGCACAGATATCCTGCCTTATCCTCGCTTATTAGCCCCTAATTTTCAAGGACATTTTTTTGAAAATTAATCTGCATATTTTACCCTCTGGTATATATCTAACACACTAATAATCACACATAACGAGACGGCGATTTTCACATATATCTTACCTAAGTTAACATCCTCTCGCTTATTAGCCCCCTGATTTTGAAGACAAAAAATTAATTCTGAATTAATCAGCTTATTGTACATCTGGTAAATGTCGAAACGTTAATAATAATATAGGCAGGATATCTGAGAAAATCGCATTAACTCCTTTGCAAGGTAAGTAACAAGAGGACTCTATTTTAGGAGAGTAGGGAAAGGTCTCGGACACTGATTCATACATTACACCCTATACTAATCAACACCTACACTTACTCTTTTGGTTCTCCCTAGTAGTATTACAAGTAAAAGTAAAAAAGTTATAACATGTATAATGTTATTAAGTACTACATTTTGTTGTACAATTTGAAAAAGTAGGTTCCAACAAGCGAGTAAATACGATGTATTGAAGATTCCACGTTGTGACCTATTAAAAGGTATTGTTGGTTGAACTATATTTTCCATGTACTTACTAAACATAACAGGGTCACCGCAAATGCAAGTTTGATACTAGAACATCTTTCAAAATAATGTATAGACTGAGGGTGGACATCAGGGACATAGTGTCTACAGAGCGCAAAGTTAGAGCAGGAGGCACAAACAAAGATAATAATCTAGTAATGTAATTATTAAAAAAAATATATAACCTACATTTGTTTATATTATCTTTCAAAACAGCCCCACTTAATAATCAACATTTACTAAGCCATCTGACGGGCCAGATGACTAACTGTCAAGAATAAACAAGAAATAAAGTACTTGCATTAGTATGTAATATCAATCTATTTCTGCATTCAGACTATTTATATACAGGACTGAACATTGATGAAAACCTGTTACTTAACAATTTATGACACTGCACAACAACATGTTTCTGGTTATCTGTTTAATAACATATATGTAATACGGTAAATATAATATCCATTCAAATGTGGATTACCTTTGTTCGTGTTGGGTTGCAAGCACTTTAGAAGTTGTCCTAGCTATTGCTGTACGTACGTTTGTAAATATTTTTTTGTATATAATTTGTTAGGGAATTATATTTTATTATGCATCTTAAGTCATAAGGGCTGCCCAGAGAAAACTGAGGGCTTAGNGTAACAGTCCGTCATAGCGCCTATGTACAGTGGCGTATACAATGTATACATATACAAATTAATGCTGAAACGCCCATTTTCGGAGACATTGTCTGTCAAAATTTATAATTAATACAACAAAATTGATAAACCAACCCATCGTGGAGTTCCAACTCTCTGCAGTCATGTGACAAAAATTACGATATATAATATTTATTTTTTACTGTTACAAAAATTCAAAAAGCTCGAATAGTGGGGGCCCGATAAAAATTTTCCTAGCTTGCGCTTTTCTCTGGGCGGGCATGTAAGACACTTAATAATAATGATACTGTTACTCAATATTTGAAAGACAGTATAATGAAAATAAGGGATTCCTGTATTTAGTATTGTTTTGGAAAGGCAGTGTAATATGGTTTTTAATTCCACAGCTTGGTGTCCAACCTAAATAAATACCGTACGATCACAGACAACAACTGGAAAATCTTTCAATTCTGCTTAGCAACGGTGGACTGCAAAAAAAAACAACTGAGTATTGGAGATGTAACACAAAGGTATATACGTTGATATACGTTTTGCATGTGTGTGTGTTATTCGTATGCNAATCATGAACGTATTTACCAGTTATTAACTGTGCATGGGTTCTATTTAATGTGTAACCTTAGTTATGATCAGTTTGACAGGGTTATTTATGTTGAGCGAACCTGATAATGACCACGAGGCTTTATTTCATTCAGATGAGGCAAAAGCTGTGAATTGTGCTAAATTCTCAAAGTTTTATAACCATTGAAGTCTAGAGTATTCAGCCTATTTGGCGGTACTGTATGATTGTATGTAGATATCTGAAATAGGTTTCTTGTTCGGTTGTAAATACATTTATCCGATAATTCATCACTAACGAAAGCATGCCCTCAGTACAAACAAAAATGCGTTCAAAGCGAGAAGATTATTTCTAGCTCAGCATTTTTATAGCAATATCTACACTGTACTCTATCCTCTTGAAAATAATTTCTTAAATATTGTCAAGTCTTGCTTCAAAGTACTGATTCAGTTGAAACGAACAATTAGCAGGCTAGTTAAATATCATTACCGTACCTTTTTTTAGAGGTATATGATTCTGTTTTTGTTAAGTGTTGGGTGAATACCAGGATTAACAATACACACAGAACTGATTACTGTCAATTTTAAAAGGGGCAATTAAATCAATTTTTTGTTGCATCTGTTAGGCAGCTTTCACACCAAAGTAGAATGCCATGCAAGATGTGCAGTTTGCATGCAAGCTGAAAGTCACGTGGCTCATCTTAGAGTTTTGTTTTCACAGTGAAGTAGCACAGCTGCATAGCATGATCCTCCCAGATACTCACAATATCATAAAATATGTGAGATACTGAAAACAAGTGGTAACACGCACTTGATACTACTTCAGAAGACGCAGGTGCATTCTCGAGTCAAATGGCATAAAATAGATCCAGACCTATCGTAACACGCTACAAGCAGTGAAACACCTTCCACTTAATTATACAGGTTTAAAAATTATTTGCATGCAGCATGCATCCACGTCACACGTGACATGCTACTTTGCTATGAAAGCCACCTCGTACATTTAATTCCCAATNCTTGCAAGCGTTTGCTCAGTAGCCTATTATATTGTTCTTGAGGTCTTGTTTTAGAGTTGAATGAATATAATCGGATGAATGTTTTACNCTATTGTATAACTGTATAATGAATTAGTGTTGTATAGTTGTATGCCAACCAGACTTGTAGTACGATATCTACCAGGTGCCATCCAGTGCAGATTGGAATTGGCAGATTAAATGGCTATATCTTGATATTGGCAAGCATCAGATTAGTCCGATACTGTAACTGTTACTATTGTAAACTACATGGTAGTCGATAACAAAGTTAACTATTGCATGTAACATCGTGTAATAGTTATTTTCATTTCCAACTGTATTATACACTACACTGACTATTGTACTACATGTGAGAGCTTATGAACTGTGTGAACCAGGAGCACTACAAAGCCCTGAAAGACGTCGTCCTCACATTGAAACTATTATCTTATGAGTAACATATATTCGGTTATGATAATTAATAGAATTAAAACATGGGGGTATATGAGTTCAGAACGATACGGTAATTATAACATATCAAACAAAGGATGGCAGTGAATTAATGGAAACGGAGAACATGAAAACGGACAATGATTAACGAAGAAAGTAGGTACATAGTTATACATAACGACAGAAAAACAAAAATTTAATGAAATACTGAACCATTTTGGCGCTTAAAAGAGAACCATTTTACATGTCCACTAGAAACTTTACTTTTCTTAAACCAAAATTAATTTTAAATTTTCAAAGCTTTTAACCTGAAGACTAATAGAGCAAATTTGATTAAGTTACGTGTCATGACATATGTTAATTTTCTCTTTCAAGAAAGCAAGAGGAACTTTCTGAAGGTAGTATGGGATAATTGTTGCTTGTAGACTAAATACCTACGCATGGGCTATTGTACATGTTTAACAACTGTTGCTTATGAGTAAATACTTACTAACTATGGCAAATGTATTACTAACTTATGTATATAGATGTTACCTCATACTAGTACCTCTTGCTTAACACCAGAAGATTCAGTTTGGTATTAGTCGTAAATACATATGAAAAATTAACAAAAACGAGAAAAGAAACTCTGATGTGGCAGTATAACCATGAGCAACAGTAACGGCTGCTTTGAACACTTATAATGACAACACAAATCCTAATATGTAGTGATGGTTGTAACTGACTAACTGACTGATTATCTGATGAACTGCTATTAAGTTCGTGGCACACTTCGTGATTGTTTCTTGAACATAATTATTCAGTAGTAAACAATATGTAACTGTAGCAGGTGGGTTCTTTAACGGAGTTATCACTTCCCTTCACGAAAAAAATAATTAAACGTAGTCTTGTGCTATAACTGACTGTGACAACTTGCAGACAATCTTTAACACACTCTGAATGGCGTCCTCTCATTACGATATATGAAGTAAGGATGCTCAGGTGGTAATTCCTCTATTTGCCTAGAAACGATGGCTGATACACGTGTTAAGAAAATTTTCATTCCTACAATGCTCTTTTATCGCTGTGGTAATAAAAATAATAATCAATATAAACTTCATGTACAACAAATATCTTCATCATCACTATGAAGCAATAAATTGAATAAAATAAAAGGAACTAAACAATAATATTATAATAGCAGATCAAAATAATCATTGAAAATCCTTAGTATGGATTCACAAAGTTATCACAGCTGGTACATCTCCTCTCTTCCACCGTCATCAAACCATCATCCAAGTCAGTCATCATCATCATTGGCAAAGTCAGTCGCATGGACCTAAAACAAACCGCTTTCGCTCAACTGAAAGGGAACGAAGTGTTGGAAAGGGGTTGTTTTTCGAGGGTGGAAGCAATGGTCGCATGATTCAGATTGGGTAAGCAAGTTTTTACGAGTCCACGTTTGTAAGCATGATTCCTTAAAAATTAAAACGAAGAATCAACAACGCATTCTGCCTAACTAGAAATATGTTCACGGAGTCACTGTGCTTTCCAGAACTTCACACACTTATTCCGTCTGTTCAGAAAATGACACACGCCATACTCAGGGTCATTGGCTGCTTTGGGCAAAGATAACAAAAAGAACTTTCTGTATATCTCTAGAGAAGGCGTTATGGGTTGCTTTGTTGAGATGCTCCTTGAAGAGAGAACCCAAGAGCTGCTCTTGGATCTCCATGAAGACGAAGCGCCTGCTCGATGCGTTGTTCTTGAAGTCTCAGAGCCTCACTAAGATCGGTTTGCCCAGACCCTCCAGCCATTCGTGATTCGTTCGCAGCCTGGCTCACTGCCAACCGTAGTGCTGCCTCTGCTTGACTCCTCAAGAGAGCCTCGGCCTGTAACCTCATAGTCTCGTTATGACTCATGCCTGAGGATTCCTGGCTTAGTGACCTCATTGTGGCAGAATCTTGGCTCAGACTTCGCATAGCTGACGCAGTATCTTGATTAGAAGAACGCATTGATTCTTGAATCATAGACCTCACTGACGAGTGTTCGTGATTTAAAGACCTCATTGGCGAGTCTTGGTTAACAGAACGCATGTTTGACGACGACTCTTGGGAAAGAGAACGCATTGCAGATTCTTGGCCGAGGGAACGCATGGCGGCAGCAGACTCCTGGGCCAACGACCTCATAGACTCTTGGCTAAGTGATCTCATCGACTCCTGGCTAAGTGATCTCATCGATTCCTGGCTTAGTGATCTCATAGATTCTTGGCTGAGAGATCTCATCGATTCTTGAGTCAAAGACCTCATGGATTCCTGGGTCAGTGATCTCATGGATTCCTGGGTCAGCGATCTCATTGACTCCTGGGTTAAAGATCTCATAGATTCTTGTGTCAACGATCTCATTGATTCTTGTGTCAACGATCTCATTGATTCTTGAGTCAAGGATCTCATGGATTCTTGGGTTAGTGATCTCATGGATTCTTGGGTTAGTGATCTCATTGCAGACTCTTGGCTAAGAGTTCTCATAGCAGATTCTTGGCTAAGGGAACGCATGGTTGATTCTTGACTGAGAGACCTCATTGCCGATTCTTGGCTAAGAGATCTCATGGCGGATTCTTGATTAAGAGACCTCGATGACGATTCTTGGTTTATTGATCTCATGGATGGCTCTTGATTGAGAGATCTCATGGCTGATTCTTGATTGAGAGATCTCATGGCTGATTCTTGATTAATTGATCTCATAGCTGACTCCTGATTAATTGATCTCATAGTGGATTCCTGGCTAAGTGACCTCATAGACTCTTGACCTAAGGACCTCATTGACGAATCTTGAACAAGTGACCTCATGACTGAATCTTGCCCAAGGGATCGCATTGTCTCAGGACCAAAGCCTCGTAAACCATCGTGTTGATTGTTACGCATTGCAGCAGCCGCTGCAAGAGCAGCTGCGGCTTCAGAAGTCGGTGGGCTTGTCATGCGTGATGCAGCGGCAGCTACGGCAGCAGTAACAGCGTCTGAATTAGGTGGACTTGTCATCCGAACACCATCGGAAGGCCCTAACTTGTCGGACGGAGTACTCATGCGTCCAGAGCTATCCGACTGTCCCGAAGGGCTGGCACTCATGGAAGGACCGGCAGCAGCAGCAGCTACGGCAGCAGCGGCTATCAAGTTTTCTCTCTCTCGGCGTTCTGCAGCCGCACGACTCAAAACGTACTGTGCTGCAAACTGATGTTTTGGGTCCATTCGCATGTGCTCCATGTGGTTCAGCAAGCCTACATAGAAAAAAATAACAATAACAAAGATTTAGTATAGACTACAGGATAATAAACACAACATTCGACACAAACTGCTAACTGAAAGTATGTGTACGTTAACATACACAGATCAGCGGCCATCCTCTCGTATAGCTTGAAGACTAAAGCAATGTTGAAGAAGGCCTACTGTTCTTGGTCTAATAGGTTACATTATGTTCCTTGTTGAATTAACTAAACATGTTAGTAGCCCGTCTGATTACAGACGTTATTAATATACTGTAACCCACAAAATTATGCAACCAACTTTTTGTCTTTCGTTATGACCACCTCCCACGAGAAGATTATTCAAAGAGTTTCATAAGAGGAACTTGTTTCCAATTAACGTGATAATCTAAAGCGCACCACCCACGACCCAATTTTACAAAAGAGTTTCATAAACCCGCTTTTAACTTGACTGCGTTTTGCTTCCTGTACATAGAAATGTAAACACAACCTCCCGCTAGATCCAGAGCGATTGCGACTTCTGAAAGCCGTGATTTAAATTTTACTTTCTTTAATAAGGCTTTAAATATTACCTTACCTAACCGAGCTGGCCTAAAAATCAAGTATTTGCACTTACATTTTCCCCCCAAAGTTGTCCATTACATCTCAATTAATTTTACGGACGCTTCCGATCTACTAAATCTTGTAAACACAAAACATAGCGGCATTCTGATTTGTGGTTGTTACCTGTCTTTTCATAAAATGTTTTACCTGATACGAACTAACTCTGTAATTGGTCGTCTTATACAATAATCCTCGTACCCGATAGGAACTGTCCTATCGTAAATTGTAGAGAAATCGCTGGAATTGGGCTCTTATTCTAGTAGCAAACACCATTATCTTATAAAACTTCTGCAATAATCTACTCGTGTGAGGTGGCCATTAGCAGTTCAGCGTTTCGCAAAAACAAAGACACCTTTTTCTATGAGCTTTTTCTTTCGTTGTTGTATTTATTTAAAAAAATCAAAATCTACTGAGTTATAAGTTCTTTTGAATGAGTAACAATTACGTCTAAAAAATGATATTTATACGCGTGGAAAAATGTACATGTATGTGTCGCAGCAAGTTGGCTACCAGAATTCTGGTGATGGTTTTTCCTATTACTAGTTTACCTTAGATATCACAACAAATTTGATTGCATAGGAACCTCAGTGTGTATATTGGTGTTTTTAATAACATCAATTTATTTTACTTTTATGGAATAAACTGTCCTTTTAGGTTCGCAGCTTATTTTCAACACTGTAAAATACCTTACAAATCTGACATTACATATTTGTCCCCGGAGGTTTTATTTTTCATGAACTTCTTTCTAGTTTCGATGCTCTTAAAACAATTGTAATATTCAGGAAGAAGCCTGTCTCGCATGGATAAAAATTAAATTACAAACAAACGTACCTCTAATATAAAAAATGTAACTACTCGTTTTCATAATAGATATTTTATGACTTTGAAATCATCCTGTCCGTTTGATTCGTACTTTTGCTTGTTTGTACAGTACTGTCATTTAGTATATGCTACATAATATGTTCTGTATTCAAATAGCTGAATGAGCATTAACGTTTAAATAATTGCTGTTAGTTCACTGTAAACAATAAAGGGTTACTCAAAGACCAAAATCGTCAATACACCCCCCAGAATCATAGTTTTTACTTCCCGAATCTACCAAATAATTGGTTTAAAAATAAAAAAAGAAAGAATATCCTACGTTCATACCATCAGTTATTATTGTACGCAAGTTCGAAATACCATTCCTTCTTTTCTTAGTTAGCTACTGTAATCAAACATTATTTTTAAAATAGGCCCCTATGTAAACCAGACAAAGAATAAGTAGATGATTATAAGTGGTGTTCAACGTCCAGATGAAACTGCATAGATAATTTAAGGACTATTAACAATTCTTATTTTTATTCCTGGAGATGAATGGACTAGGCGGGATTCAAACCCACAACACCAGACCTGAGGTTCGGTACGCTAAGACCTGTACCAGCCAGAATAAGTAGAATAATTGCAGTACATGAAAACGATAATTACATGTAATAAAATCCACATTAAACACACAGAAGTATACACGGATAAAGCTAAACTGATTTACACAACTTCTATTTTGCGTTTTAACCCTTTCCGGTCCTTTGTCGGAAAATTTCCGACAAAATTATTTTCCCGTTGCGGTCCTATGTCGGAAATAT
>KZ869097.1:92113-107665 GCA_003456935.1 Machilis hrabei | reverse complement strand
GGCGAAGCAGGAGATCGTGTAGCAGCCCGTCAAAGCATGAAACATCGGTAGTGCCTGAGCTTTTTCAGGACCCAGAGCCCGAGCAATCTCATGGGCTGCCAAGAAGCGGAACGTCTTCCCCGAGCCGAAGGACACCCACACTTCAGTTTCCTCGTTCAAGGTGTGTGCCAGAGCATGGCCGCCACGGAACAGTTGGCCGATGGCTCCACATCCAAATTTGTTCATATTATATCGGTCTACCCCTGTGCCAAATTTGGTGCTTTTATCAAAAAGTGCACAATAGGTTAGCTAATCCGCTGTACTATATCATGCATTTTAAACAGTAATTCTGTCAGCCAAGCATGATGTTACAAATGCATCTACACTCATATACTCAATTTAAAATAAGGTTCAAAATTTGACATCATCACTGATAATAAGTCAGACCAGAAACAGATGTAGCTCAATGAAAACAGTTAATTGTTTTTATTAAACTTTATTTTCCTTCTCATATACAATTCTTTACTCAAATAAAACTGCTTACATACCATGAACTGAATGAACAAATATGGCATACTGTAAAAGAAAGAACAAAATGCAACAGTACAAGTACCTGACACGGACGTTTAAAATGCATATGACGAAACATATTATCTAAATCATATTGTTCAAATTTGAACTCACAGTCTGCTAATACTAGCATCAGCACATGAAGATCAATGACTCGCATATGAGCTTCTGTTAGTGTGTACAGTTCAAATTAAACAATCGACCACTACAGAGTAATAACATGTTTTTATCCTAAACAACACAATCTGTGAAGTCTTGTTACATATTTAAGTGGCAATCTCAACTGCAGATTTTACCCAAAGTATGCATCTGATAGCTCATAAGCTACTAACAAAGATAACACGTGAAAAAAAGTTTAAGTCAATCAACTTAAAAAAACGGCTTTTAGCTGGAAAATATCAAAAACAGAAATGAGAATACACAAAAAAAAAGAAAATGAAATGTTCATAGCTAATTCTTCACAATATAAAATTGTAGCACCACCACCTTAATCTTCCTCCTCTTCTCTTGCTTTACTCTTCTTCTTTTTCTTCTTTTTAGGAGTTGCTTCCTCAGCAGTGCCATTTTCAATTAACATGTCCACTGTAACAAAGAGAACTAGCTCTCAGTTAAAGTTAACTTATAAAGATGAACACAAAAGTTAAATAAGTAAACATCTTCTGGCTAAAAGCTTATTTGAAGCATTACAGACAATGAATAATTTCTAAATGCATTTTTAAAACAACAAGTATTTGTCTCTCAGAACAACGAATCCTGAGTTGCCAGTAAACAAATAGAAATGAATGCAATAGGGGCCCATAATAAAGGTACATAAGGCAGGCAGAGGAGGACAGCCAAATTTGAAAAAAAGTATTATGGTACGTATGTTATACCCAAAATGAGATGCTCAATAGCACTATTTGATGTAACCCAAAATGGAGTCTTTGTCAGTCACTGTTCTAGGTACATAGGCATGAATGAACTAAAAGCCCTGAAATCAATACCCAAATTTAGTTTGTTTTTTAATATTGTTGTCAAGTTGCAAACTTTTAAGTCGAGCAGTGTAACTGATGCTACACAAACAGAACCAAGCCTCAAATGTTGGCGAGATGTAAACACCACAATATTTTATAATTTCTTTGTCTAATTGCCATAATGTTATGGGGTTAATAAGTACTGTAATTACAATGTACACAGAAACGTCTATGTTGTTTGCGACTTAAAAGGCAAGAACGGGTATTTGGTTTCGAATCCCGTGTAAGGCAAGGATATTTGTGAATTATGACTGTCCATTCATCTTCATTAATCACAATAAGCACTGTCCATCATCCCGGAATGACCCATCAGGTGTCAGCGAGACATAAACCACCGCAATATAATTATTCATCTCTTGGGATACTGTTACATTTGGCTAATTGCCATTATATCACAGCTACCGTAAAAACAACTGATTTTCAGGTCATCTGTTGTTTATTTACATTAGGACTATACTCCTTAAAGTCAGATACACGGTATAGATTTGTACCAAATGCTGAATTCTAAATGTAGTACAAGAACACTTTTGTAGATGTAAATAACGAAATGGATGGTGATAGCTGTTATGAGGAATGGTTTGAGAAGCAGTTACTCCCAAACGTCCTTGTTTTTGACGTCATCTCGTAACAGAATGCATGAACAGCTCGTGGTAAAAGTTGGAAGAATGACTGCAGCAAATAGTAGGCCCTAGCTACAGTCAAAGTGAGATCATTTCGAAGAAAAACGTAAAATGTCCTCGGAGATAAAACACACAGAGTTTGAGAGTTATGACAAGTCCAAATTGAAATGGACTTACAAAAATCAAAAGCCAAAGGACATACAGTTCCGGCCGACAGCATATCACTGCAAAATTAACCGTACTTATCTCGTTTGGTCTATATAGGTCTTAGTTTCATTTGAACAATACATACTGAGCATTACCACATATACTTTGTTAACATTATTGAACCGCCTAAGGGGATGTGGATGCCTATAGGTCACATGCTTACAGACCTGTTGTTACTATAGTGCTACTCTTCGGTAACACTGAAAACTGTTACTGTTCTTTGGAGTAGCAGTTAAAAGCACCAGTGACTCCTGTTAAACATAACAGATGATGTTACTGATGCGTGATGACCATGATGCCAATGACCCTCCATAATAAATAACTTAAAACACCTCCAATTATCAGAGGTGTTAAATTAAATAACCTACTTATTAAAATTTTAAGTGAAAAAAATATTTTCACTTGCCTATTTAGTATTTATATTTTAATGCAATAGTTGATGTAGGCCTATTTATGTAAGTATTTACTGAATATAATTTGGATAATACTATTTTAGTCTAATTAACATGTAGCCGTGATTCAGATGCCTATGGGTCATGAAAAATGCTTATGGTGATTAATGAAGATGAATGAGCAATCACACACATATATTCCATACACGGAATTTGAACCCACACTCCTCGATGTAGAGCAGGGTACGCCAGTCTCTAGACCAGACAGGTTAGCTAGAGGGAAATCAATAAAATGTATGTTGTTTTCGAAATTGGATACTGATATTTTCTAAACTCGAGATCAATATTTTCTCTCTATATTTTTTGAAACTATCGATCAATACTCAAAAAATATAGATATATCGCACACCCCTACCTAAGGCCTGTGGAATGAATTGACCTGGCTAAGGCATAAGAAACATTCTGGTCTGTAAAAACTACAGTTCTATACATATCTGTTTCATACAGTGATCTATTATCGGGAAGTATTTCTTTTCAATTAAAATTATTTATATAGAACTAATAAAGTAATTTCATAAGCTGTTTTTGTGAAGATCATCTGTTGTTCTCCCGTGATTTGAAGAATTTGTTGCTCTTTATTCCACTTTCTTCTATTGCTATTTTTAGGAATTCTTTTGTTGGACTTTATAACTATTTCATACACATTTAAAGAGTGTTAAAACAGCTTTCTAATTAACCTAGATGTTATGTAATTACTCTATTAACAACGTTTCTCACTAAAATGCATAATTTAATCAATAATGGCAGTTAAATTGTAAAAGGTTTTTATATTATTTTTGAATCTTGGAAATAGGTATCCTGCAAAAGTATTTCAAGCACTGGAAACATCCCCGATCTCTTAACATGTGGAAAAAACAACATAAAAGTCCTATTATTCCAACAAAAGCAAATATCATTAAAGCATAACAGTGGGGTTAGTTCACCATAAACTGAACAAACCTGTAAATTTATTGTGTGAAAATGCACTTGTAAGAGAAACATACTGAGAAATGAGTTAATATTTATTATCACAGGTGCCTCAAAAGCTGTGGGTTTGGAAATTTACCATTAAATTCTGTATAAAATCTGAATCAACTTTATCAAATCACCACTGAATATATTTATCCACACAACATAAGCACTAAAATAAAACTAACCTTAAAGACAATTCTATCTAGTACAGGAAACCCTACTCCAAGTATCTATTTTTCTTCTATTGTTACATAACTATCCACGTTTGTTTTTATAAATCTTCGATATTCATATTTAAGATGTTTTCAAATCTAACATAATGTATCACTAATGTTCACAGAAATTGTGGTATTTGGCCCTCAAATTATTTAATTGACGCTTGTAATAATAGTATTATACTTTGTTTACGCTCAAAAGAACCCTAGATGCGGGAAGATAGTAATTGGCAGCCAGCATGAGTTCAGGTAGTTAAGCGGTTTATTTTGCCTAATCTGAAAGTGACAAATTGTTTGGTTCACTCTGTAGCGATGTTCATTGTTCTCTCANAGGTGCGGAGGGAAACAGTGCAAGCGAAAAAGTGACAACATTGGGCCAGGCTACCTGCTACGGTACTCAACCGGAAAGCGTGTGCCAGCTTAGCTAGCTGTAATCCCTTAAAGCTTATTAGTGTGTCCACGCCTACAAGGTTCTTTTGAGCGTAGACTCACTATAATCACTAATGAGAGTATCCACAAGTTTCACAAACTATTTTCTAAAATTCACTGAATAAGAAAACCAATTTATTAAAACACTACCAAACACAAAGCAAAACAACTACCACATACCAGCATCATTTTTCTTCTTCTTTTTCTTTGGAGTGATTTCCTCAGCCTCTGTAAACCACACAAAAGAGAGTAGTGGTTATGTTTACAAGTATCAACAGAAAACCCAGCACCCACTAACAATGCAACACAGGAAATGTACTGAAGTGCATGTAAGATGATAGCTTGAACTGCATCAATGCCAATTATGACGAAAAACTTCTTGAATGGGTATGCCTACCGAAAAAAAAAATGTATTTTACCATTGACTAGCGTGGAAGATGTACAATATAAAAGGAGGTTATCATCATTGGCACTGGTGGCCGAGCATGCTAAGGTGTTGGTCAAATAAAAGCATGACAACCATCGTCGTGGGTTCGAATCCCACACACTACTGATATGTTATGTGATATTTTCAATTAATATAACGTAAACATATACAGAAAGTTTTATTTGGACAGTACATCTTCGTGCTTGTTGTACTTTTGATGGCAATCTGTTAACAATCGTACAGTATACCGTATATTAATTTGCACTTTTAATTTATTTGCACATAAAACCAGCTTATGGTCAAATGGATGCGTATGTCAATCGTGAGTGCATCTCTTTCGATTTTTTGCCGGATCTTTCTTCGGAGCCTTGCTCATTGTTTCTATTTATTTTGGTTTACCTTACGTTAACTGAAAATACAAATTATATAAGCAGCGAGTTTTGAACCCATGACGCTCGCTGTCACGTAGTCATTCGATCTATGCCTTCGCCCGCTCGGCTACCAGCGCCATCGATAATACTGCATATTGATACTGTACATCTCCACGCTACTCAACATTACAATGCAATTTTTTGCCGTAGGCCTACCCATTTAAGATTACGTTCTTCATAATTGATATCAGTGCAATCTAAATTATCATCGTACGTGTACTTCAATCCATTTCCGGTGTTACCACTGAAAACGTTCCATTGTAAGTGCGCTCTTAAAAAAATGGACACTACAGTACCAAGTACTATAAAAAGAGCATAAGCATTTAGAAATATATATATATAGCACGAAAGACCCCTCTGGATTTGACATGCCTTAAAACGCACACATATCATCTATAAATACACATCATCTTTCAAGAGCATCTATAGGGGAAGGTTGCACAGTACCTGACATCACCAGTTTCTCGCTAATGATTCTAGATGGCGTGTGCTTACTGTCGTACGTAGAAAGCCCTTTGTATGTTTGCTAACTCTTCAGGTAATAACATGCCTCACGTCTGTCAGTCAGAAGTTATTGAGGAGTGAAGGTAATTCATACGTTTTGGTAGTGTCACGTCTAATTTTTCAAAGTCTCTGCCAGCATTTCTGGTAAGTTTGTTACGAATTCAGTATATACATTTTACCTGATGTTAGGTAGGTAATGTATGTAGATGAATAATCTTCCCATAAACAAACGTAGTATTTCAGAGTGAATAAAATTATCAACATGTTTCAGTTGCCCAGTACCGGACAGATACAAAATCTTGTCAAGACGGCTAAATTTGGGATATTATTTCCTTTACAGGCCCAAGCTGACAAAATAGAAGCGAAAAAAAGGGTAAGTGGTCAGATCATATGAGACTGCATATACACGATTCCTTGTTAATGTAATCAGACATATAGGAGAAACAGGACGACCACTGAACATTTGATTTCAAGAACGTCAACAAAATGTATGTGATGGACACACAGATAAATCACAAATAGCAGAGCACTGTTAGGAGAACAATAATATGAATTTGAATAATGCCTCCATAATACACGTAGAGCAGAATTCAAAGAAATTAAAAATCAAGGAGTCAGCCTTCATGGCACTTACAGATGGAACAATGGGTAAACCCATATGGATCCCCACACTAAAGAAATAAGAGTAAGATTGACGAAGCTGATTATCCTTCGGGGAGCCGAGCGGATCAGCTGTGGATCTTGTGATCGTGGGTTCGAGTCCCGGAGCATACAGAGAAAATTTCAGACCACTTCTCAAAGCTATTTCAAGATGCCTGATGACGAGAGTAGAGCTATCTCTCCAAACGTAGCAAGTAGACGTAACCAGACAATGAATAATGTCAAACTAAGTAGTATAGAAATTGAAATAACCATCTTAAAATGAAAATTTCAATTACAAAACAATATTATTAACAAATTAAATATGAAGCACACTTACAAGTTTTGAGCTCCACAACATACTTTCTAAATTGTATTTAATTTTTAAAAATTATTGTTCAAATAAATAGTCAAAATTTTTAATTCAGAACATTACTCAAACTTCAGAAAGCATAAATGTTGTACTTTTAAGTCTAATGTGGAATTTCAACAACGCACAAAAATCAACGTATTGTGTTACCGACTATACAGTCTAATTCTAAGTAATGGACAACTTTTCACAGAAACTGCTTTGGTCAAGAAGTTTTACTGAAAGAGTTACAGATACAGAGAGACCATAACACTTACCATCAACTTCCAATTCCTGTTCCTCTTCTAGATCCCTCTTCTTCTTCTTCTTTTTCTTGGATGTGGGCTCCTCTACCTCAACTCCTAATAAAAAATTAAAAAACTATAAATTATTTTTACTATTCACATACACAAAACTCAGTAAAACTATCGACATTTGACTTAAGAATGCACTCGTGGGTCATTCCATACCAAACAAAAATAGAAAAGGCAAATAAATCCTCCCGCTCTGATTTCTCTCAACTTGCTTTGTTTATTTACTTTGACACAAAGATTAAACATGCTGAATGTTAAGATTGTTTGTCCAAATACACTTTAATAATATGAATTAGGAAGGGTTGGCTTAAAAGCAACCGTGAAGATATATTGTGCTTCCCCATCTTTGGTATCTCTCCAACAGGTTAGTGCAATACATAAAGTGTATCACTCAGCTTTAGGAGCTTGGATAAATCATTCGGATTCAAAAATGGATCAACCACGAGCTCAAACCTAGAGAGAGCAAGTGACTTGCATTGACAGATAAATTGTATCTTCCTCAACTTCGCACTTACGATAAATTTGACTGTCACGTAGTCCTATATTGTTCGTGCTTCTTTAGATAACAGTGATTGGTCAATAGCCCTGAAATGTGCCCAACCTGGTTATTTTTCAATTCATCATTTCCCTAGGTTCTTTTTGTGTTTTGAAGATTCCTAAATACATTCCTTTCACGGCTTCTGACCTGCAGAAGATAACCAGTAGTAGAGTCTTTATACTTTATCCATTCTTTGATTTCATACTGGCAATAGCAACTGATACACTGCATACCTGTTCAAAATCAATTATACTTTTTTTGCGAGTGTGTCGGGCTTTTCATTGCTCTCAATTCCCATGTGACTTGGCAACCATATCAGTTGAACTTGTGTTATGTTCTGCCAACTCCAGGAGTGGTTGGATTTAATTCCAGACCAATCTGGAGGTTATCTGCGTTGGTGATAGAGCTTTCAATGCAGCCTGACTATCGAACAGACTGTACATGTTCCTATTTCTGTAGTTCCTTGCTGCACTGCAAGCTAAACTTTTCAGTCACTAGATGTGATGGCATGACTCCTAAGATCACTTCTAAGGTTGCTGTAGGAGTTGTCCTCATGTCCCCAGTAACCAATGTAATTTACCATGTATCATTCTACTACATTTAAGCTAGACCCCAGGCTCAAAAGATCCCTCTCGATTCAAGAGTCCACGAAACCGCAATGAAGCTTAAATGAAGTTAACAAAATAAGTCAAACTAGATCAAATGTTTTAGTAGCATATGATTATGATATCTGCTGCACAATTTGGGATGATTAACAATACGATGATGACACATACGAGAATAGCTCTAGTCTAACACCCAACCTCTTGCACAATCAAACAAGCACCCCATTAAGTTCAGTGCCCAATACCACGCAGGGCATGCCTAAGCAAACTAAATAGCTTAAATAAATGATGTTTAATTATACTAAGACATTAAATCATCCTGGGCCAGATGGCTAAAGCTCAAAGAATTATCAACATCTGCTGGAGAATGGGTTTGATCCCTGCTAAGAGTGATCTAATTTCTCAGTAAAATTAAACACGTTTGTATGAAATAACTGTACACCTGCAAATGAAAATTCCAAACAAAATAATAATTAACACATTAAGTATTCACAACACTTACAGGAGGTATAAGCTCCATAACTTACTATACAAATTATATTTTAAAATGTTAAGATCATTGTTCAAACAAGTAGTCCAATATTTTTAATTCAGCACATTACTCGAACTTCAATACACAAGTGAAAAGTGGCACTTTTTTAAGTCCAATGTGGAAGTATGCACAAAAATCAACAGATTAAAATGCCATTTCTTTGGTCCAGTTGTAAATTATGGACAACTTAACAAGAAACTGTTAAGGTCAAGGTGATTTACTGAAAAAGGTACAGAGAGAGAGAGAGACAGACAGAGGCGTAAGACTTACCGTCAGCTTCCCCATCCTCTTCTGGATTCTTCTTCTTCTTTTTCTTTTTCTTGGGTGTGGGATCTTCCACCTCATCTAAGAAATTAAAAAAAATGAAACTTATTAAACCTATAAACTCTTGTTGCTATGCACAAACACTAAAACAAATTCTGGCTAAAAATTTGCAAAACTACCGACATTTATTTTTAAGAATGCACTCATGGGTCATTTCATAGCAAATCAAAAAGAAAAGGCAAATAAAACCTCTGCCTCTGATTTCTTCCAACTTGCTCTTCATAGCAAAATGTTACGGATTTTTGTTCAACAGACTTTAAATTACAACAGCATAAAATTGTTTCAAATGCCCATTTCGTGCATGCGCAACTACAATTATTATGTAGCTCTTCAACTGCTAGTCTCAGGGAGTTAAGTAAAGTGTAATTCCAAAGCCCTTGAATGGCTTTTCAACATTATTTGCGATAAAAATTGCATTTCAAACCCCATTCACTACAAAACTGTCTAGGCTTAAGGCATGTATAACAAAGCATAATTTAAATCTAGTGTCAATCACACCCTGTGCAAGATGTTTCTAATAATGGAAATTCCTGCAATCGAAAAATTATGGCACAATGAAAACTAGTTTCACTCACAGAAGCATAAACAAATAAAAAAAAAATTGATGCTTCAGGACATGTTATCAACTTTTGAAACAAGCTCATAACCCATCCAAAGGTAGTTTATCCATTTATTTCTGGCATGAACTTCAAAATTAGGAACCACCGCAACTAACAAATGTTTAGACCAGTTTACTGGCAGCAGTTACTGACTGAAAAGTACAACAGTATTTTAAAGCTGTTGTGCAGCATTGGCTTACGAACAAAAATAGATGTAGTTAAGAATATTGAATCACTCCCATATGAAAAAGTTACATTTCAAAGAATAGAACTGAACAGGGTTTTATATAAATATGGAACATGTGCAGGATTTACAAATGACCAGAGTACCAGTCCCGATGAGCGAAGATAAAAGTGAAACAAATCCCAACCTGCAGTGTTTCAAGTTTAGATGCAGAAAGGTGTAAATTTTACACTTCAGCATATTTTCCTACAATGCAAAAAAATCAATAGATGAAGCGGTTTCGTTCATCCAATTTTAAATAATGGACAACTTATCAAAACAGAAAGTGCTACGACCACATAGGTTTACTGAGAGAGTTCTAGAGTGAGAACATAACTTACCACCATCCTCCAATTCCTGTTCCACGTCTAGATCCTTCTTCTTTTTCTTTTTCTTAGGTGTAGGCTCTTCCACCTCATCTATAAATGAAATTGAAATCACCAGGGGCATAGGAACGTTTCGGCATTACGGGGGACTACTATTACATTTTTTTTTTTATTTTTGCCCAGTATTTTTATTCACAAACTTATGAGTAGCAAATTGTTATTTTCAAACAGATTAAACAATTAAAGTTTAATGTTTATAAATAAAATGTTATACTCTGCTGTACAAAAAAGATATCGTATAGTACTTGTCGCACACACATATTTAAATAAAGGTATACCGCCTGCATATTTTTTTTAAAGAAAAGAAACTGAAATGTACTAAGTTTATCTAAACACCACACACAGAATCTTCCAAAAATGAAAAGAAGCTGTCCTTTGTTTACAAAGTCACAGCAGCAAGTTCCAGGCGTTCAGTATGCACGTGGTCGAGGCGGTAGGTTTTGACTCTCCTTACTAGGGAACATGAAAACCTAGACCCAAAGTGGAAGAGTTTATTTACCAAAACTGTAGAAAAATTACCAAACTTTCTAATGGCCTAAGCCTCCAAAGCTACCTTTGACTGTTTTCGACCCTTCACTTGAGTTAAATCTGACACCAAATTAGCCTTTTGTTTCTCCCGAAAAAAAAGAAACTTTTTCCCCACCTAACTTCAGCAAAATCATCCACATCATCGGCAGTAATGTCCAAGCAGGCCAGTGGAAATGAAACCATAATTGCAACAGTCTCTCATACATAGTTTTAATAACATAGTAAAAGCAATTGGAAAATAGTTTTAATGTGTATTTGCCGGTTTTCATCCATCAAAATGTTCCATATGAAAAAGGATGAACGAAATAGTGAAATGAAATCCAATCAGAAATGCAATAGTGAAAAATTCTTCAAAGATAGCAACTTAGCAAACAACGAGGTCCTGGCAATCTTATTCTGATGGTTACATCTTGGCGAAATATTAATACTAAAAGACCGTCTGGTATATGGTAGGAGACTTCTTTTCTAATTCCAATAACATCATGTGTACCTACACCTGTTTCAGACAAAACATAAAAAAGATTATCTGTGGTCTTTTTTCCTCAGGCAATTCGGGAATGGAATCGTATACAAGTTGGTGCACTGAACCCCCTGCTAAAGACTAAAAGTTGATTGTGGGGAAAGATGTAGATGTAGAAATAAAAATACAAAATGAAGGTAAAAAAGAAATAAGGCAACAACAAGTTCATATAAAATTTTAAAAAAATTACAAACAAAAACACTCGTAAAAAAGGAAGGAGAGGTCAGTCTATTAAAAAAAGTCAGTAAAACGTTTACTACAACCCTGGGAAAAATCACGTCACAATTAATTACAATGCCCATTCCTTCTAAATTAGAATCACAATTTCATTTTTCAGTTCATTTCAGTTTTGCTGATCCTCTCTTTCAACGCCTTACAAAGAAAAAGGTAGCATGTATAAACACAATTTAACAAACTTGACAAACCTGCTTCCTCAGCAACATCTGATACTGCTGATGACCTCTGCTGTTTCTTTTTCTTCTTGAGTGCCTTTACCTGAAAAAGTCAAACATGGTACACAATTTTTAAACTAATCTTTTACAACCAAAACAATCAAAAGCACTTGTACAAAATAAAACCTTCCAAGCTAGAATGGCAGAACAGGAAACATCTGACCATAAAATGTATTAAAATGTTCAAAATCTACACCCACCCAAATGTAAGCAGTATAGGTAACGTGTGGTGACCCTTTGAGTGGACATTTACTTGTATGTACTTTATGCCTTTCTTAACCAAAACAAGTGACACTGTCTAGCGGTAATGCTTTGTAGAGAGCTATTCTCAATTGAGGTAATTACCCCCTTTTAATAAGCTATTTGTATTTACTTGCATTCTAATTTACTGGACCATCGAGCTCATTTTGAGGCATTAAGAATTGTTCTTTAAAGCAACAAAGCACACACAAGAAGGGCAAAAAATGGGAGTCCATTTGTCCATATCATGGACTGGGAAAAGCTAGCGTAAGAGTTCTACAGATGTTGCCTGTGCTCCAACAAGCAAGTAGGCCAGCCAATAATGACATGTTACTTTGTGAACTAGAGAGCCTGCAGTAAGAGACTTAGCAAGCAAGTGATTTTCTTTTACATTTTTATTTTGTGCAATCGTCACATGAAGTAAAGCTTCAGTAAAAAAAAAAAGTAACCAAAACTGTTAATGTGTAGGATGATACATGATGATAGCATTGGTTTTTAAGCGGTATTGACACCAAGTGGGTCATTTGACGATGCCGAACAATGCTTATTAGTTTAATGTAGACTTGTAATTTTGTTTCTCTAGGTTTGTAGAGCAAACCGAGACAAATTCAAATAGCATAAAACATTGTGGCCTCTTAATTATTTCTGATAGCACTAATGAGCATGAAAATGTAACAAGACTTGTCTGTCTGTTTCAGAAGAATAAAATGTAAGGTCCTATTTAAAATTCTAGAGCTCCTGAACAGATTACACTAATAATAAAAAAAAAACACGAGCTGGCCAAATTTATTTGTATTATATTTAACTACTTTTGTTTGAAACGTTTTACATAACTATATTTTAGCTTAGGTTTCAGAGGCATGTTACTGGCAATACAATGCACATTCTAGACTTTATAAGGGTATGTATGGCCTGTGATTTGCAGCTGGCACTGATTAGAGCAATTAATTATTATTATTACTGACACTCTGGCAGACCCACTTTACAGTGACCAATACCGTTGTATAATTACTTAAATGACACACCTTCATTCTGTCGTACTCCTCCCTTGCTTCAAGCATGACTTCCAAATTTTTCCGTGGACGTTCACCTGTGGATAAAAACGTGAGCCGCTCTTCTACTTGTTCCTTCAGCTTCTCCCCAAAGATTGATGATGGAATTTCTACAAAAAATTATAAAACCAAAATAGTTTTATATAAGTGAGCACAACTACTCACAGGATGGTAGTAAACAAAAGTAATGGACCACTTTAAGATGTGTACAGGTGTTATTAACATTAATTTGTTGATGATGGGAGCCAAATATCTCAGAATTTTGAAATGCTCTAAAATTATTTTTCCTTGTTTTAACTGGATGTACAGATTTCTTTTTTCTAATGCCGTAATGCATGCTAAATTCTATTTGATAAGGCAGATGAAACACTGTGTGGGTAAATTACTCAGTGGGAATGTGATTTTTAGAAGTCTAGCTGAGAGTAAGGTAAGAAACTTGCTTTTTATTTACACTTGACATTACAGATACCAACTCTGCCTATTGGTAAAATCTTAACTTTATGCAATTATTACTCTAGCCGCACACTAATATTTTAACAAAGTTTCACCTTTAACCTAGCAAATAGGCTATACATTTACAAAGCACTTCTGACTGTGATGATCTAAAAGAGACCTCATTAGATTGAATTTTGCCACTCACTCGACACATAGCCGACAGTGGGTTCTTTCACATCGAACACTTATCGAAGGGACCCCACTTTTAACATCCCTCCTGGAAGACGCCTACAATCATACCTTAGTTACTCATAGGATAACCCTTTATACTCCGAGCTAGGAGTCAGCCCCGGAGTTTGAACACGGGACCTCCCGATCAGAAGGCAAGCAGTCGTCCATTAAGCCAACCTGCCTGTTACAGAGTCACTCTTGTCAAGAACTTAAAGCGGCACTCATAAAACAGCATATGCATTTTTACTATGCGTATTAGCAGAGTACAAAACAATGCTATTTGTTCCGACACGTCTGGTGCCTTCAAAAAGTGAGATGTGGGTGACTGCATGTATCACGTGGAGTCATACAGTAGACTGTCTTCTGCTCGCCAAAATAGTCATTGCTGTGCCGCTGACAGAAAATATGTTGTGGCATTTTCAGTGATTTGGCAAAAGAAGCTATTTTCATTTCATTTTCATGGTATAAAACCTACAATTTCTGATATGTTGTCATACAACTATGAACCTGCTTAAAGAACTAATGAAAGATAACCATCTGAACCTGAATATATTTCACATCTGAGAAGGAAGGGAGAGTAAATAACAACTGGTGTACATGCACATTTTGAATCTGAAAGAAATCCGAATCTAAGAGAGTATGTGGTACACAAAGTGAAAATATTATTACCAAGAAGAAGTGCAGAATGTATTACTTATCATTCCTCTTTTGCATATTGTTTTAAATAAGGACATTCTAAGTACTGTGCATCTCCAAATGCTCTGCAACTTAATGTGAAACTGAAGTTTGTTTATAGGATAAACTCAAGAGATTTCATTGGGATCACCAGCAGACTACCAGCTTATATAGTGAATTTTGTGATCAGCCGCGAATTTCCAGATAGTAGACAATACATTGAATATCAAGCTGGTTTGATCTGGGAACATAAATATTATGATCACCAATTTTATAGAACTGACATTTTTGAAGCTAAAGAATAAACTTTTTTTTTATTATACAGACAACAAAAACATATATATGAAACTTCAGGGAGTACACATATTCTAAAAAACCCAAGATGTACAGTGCAATATAACTTTAACTGGATGTATTTACTACCAACTGATTCTTCAGTCAACTCACGACATTTTAAGTGAACCCATGCCATGACCTTGCTCGGCCAAATGCATAGAATAATTAAAAAATCTCAACCAATAGACACACTGAAATGAGAACTATTTATTGGTTTTATTTTTTACATTGAACACTTATTGCTGGATGACACCTATTATCATTCTTAACTGTGATGTGTATCACAGGCAAACTTGTGGGATAACCCTTTACACTCAGGGTAAGGAGTCAACCCTTAGATTTAACCTTTTCACTGCGATCATCGAGTATACTCAATGTCACTACGTGTGCTGTAGTTGCGGCTGTCGAGTTAACTCGATTGCACACTTTGTGCTGCTATTGCGGCGGTCGAGTTACCTCGATGCGTCAGAACTCTTTCAGGTTCGTGCTGCCATCTCTTGATAGATTAGAAAAATTATTGAACACAAGGTCTTTGCTTGATAACAGCTGAAACAAACGTATTCTAACAAGAGGAATGTTTATTCGTGATGAGATAATACAGCTCAGGCATTGTAGGAAATCAGTTATGATGATGATTTATCATTTGATGACAGTAATAGAGACATTGATGATGTGTCTAGTAGTTCAGAAAGTGAGGATGAGGCTCAGGTTCCTACTAAAAAGCAGAAAAAAAGTTGATGGTTTCAGTGTTCAGTGGAAATCAGACACATTCACAT
>KZ869097.1:5572-15839 GCA_003456935.1 Machilis hrabei | reverse complement strand
TGTCTTCAACTAATTAACGATGTTCGCGGCGAGGCTCGGCTCGATGCTCGGCTCGGGGCTCGGCTCGCAGGTGTGGACGCGGCTTTACATGTCATTAGCACAGTTCTCGACATGAGCGCACTTAGAAAATAATGTTAACATTGCAGATGTGTATAAGCTCACTGTTCTGTTCCCATTGGACATTTATGTAAAACTTTCCTTTGACTGTTGAGTTACTACACTGCATCTGGCCTTGATAAATTAAGACAACAAAAGGTCTGCTAGCATGTTAAGAATCAAATATTTCACTAGATTCATTCACTGTCCTCAGAAGTGATTGTAAATAGTTACTGAGGATTCAAGGTGAAAAAATTGTTTTATTTTCATTTCTCAGTTATAATTCATACATAAACTGTCTGTATAGAGTACAGGTGGTCTGTCTTGAAATTGATTTACTACAATTCCATTTACAAAAACAAAGAACACACTAAGAATTCTGAAGCTGGTATGTAAATAAATAAAATGTAAAACTTCAAATAAAAAGTTTACTGGACAGACATTTATTTGTTTCTGTTATTATGTATTTCCTGTCTAAAAATACATACTAATAATTACATTTTCCTCACTACATGGTCAGAGAATGACTAACAAATAAAACTGAAAATGCAGCCACCTTCCTGATGGTGTCTAAGGGTCAGCAAAAAATTGGAAATTCAAACTATCGCCAACAAGATATTTTAAGTTTCATCTGAAGGTAACACAACAAAGCAAATTCAAATATTTCTGCCAAACTTAAATGTTCACATTAAATAAATAATTTTCAATAAGTGATTAATAGAATGTCATGAATTGTTGAAAACTAAAGCTTTCAAGAAATATAAATTAAGTCTCTACAAATCTTTTTTTCAGTTACACACAGGTTTTGTTGCTATTTAGCAGTACAACTATTTTATGAACAAAAAACCACTAGACCAATTTGGTCACGTAAAAAATGGAATGATGTGGTTCTAGCATCTGAATTATGTAAAAAAAAATATTTTATAATTTACATTACTTAAAAAGTGTGATTTTGAATATTATTTTACAATATATTCTAGTTACAGAAGAGTGATATCAAAAGTGTGTTTCACATGAATCATAGAAGTACAACGGTCTGCAATAACATGTGGAACGAATATAGCCGTATCTACTTGTATATATTTAACACTTTCATAAACATGCCTCCCTCCCACCTTTAAGCTAGGGTGTTAGCAACTTGACACAGCACTTAAATAAACGTTGGAGAAAACTTAACAGAATGGTTGCATAACATACACAAATAATCCATCAATAACTGTTTTTCAAGCACAAAATCTCCCGTCTTCATTCAAAAGTATCTTCACAATTCTAACAAAAAAAAAATACTACAAGATTAAAGCCTGGAAATTGGGCATGCAAAATGGAAGAAACAATTTCCCTATTTTACATGAAGAAATACTGCAAAACTGAACACTATAGCAAAATATACACAAGCAAATACGGCACATAATACAGGCTTCAGCTACAAAGTATATATGCGTATGCACATATGTAGACTTTGAATCAAAGTACACATTTTTGCCATGCAGTGTGTGCAGTGCTGTTCCACTTCTGTTGCTAAACTAATTTGTTACTACTACTATGTGTGCTAAATCTTCAGAAAAAAACTGCACATAACATAAAGCTGCACATAGCATGTTCTGCACCTCAGTGGAGGTCCATGAATGACTAATACCAAGTCTTGGGCTTTGATTATTTATCCAAGTTCCTTCCTGGTGTGTCATCATAAATTAACATTGTGCCAGCTGTAATGAACAAATGCAGATTCCTGAAAACAGCAGCACCAATATATCTTGCAATGGCTACTAATCTATGCAACACTAATTGTCATTGCTATTACAAAACTAAAATTCTACTTACCATATCTGAACCTTGATTTTTTTGAAACAAAAAAGGAAAAGAGACTCATCCACTTTGCTATTTTTAATATATCTTAAGACTGTAATTTATTAATAATACTACCTAATTCAGTAAATGAATATACAATACCTTATATTGGTATGAATAAGGAGTTGCACATCACTTTTACTGGAATGTATAATAACTGTACACACTGCAAACGATTATAAAATGCTGCTAATAAAAGAGTTCAAAATCTACAAACACTGAGACATACAAGTAAGATACGGTACTGTAAAGAGAGAGAAGGGCTACGCAAATTTAAGGTCTCAAGGGGCATGCATAATATTGGGGTTTTATCATGCTAACTGTTGAAATCAGCAGGTCCAACTATCTTCAATTCTTGTATCACTCTTCACGAGTATGTAGGCCCCCATATCAGAAAATTTTTAATCGAAAACCATCAATATATCTTAACACTCACGGCACCTAAACTTGTGTAGGAACAGAAAACACAACTTTTGGTTTAAAAGATGACTGGCTATCCAACTGCTCCACCGTGGTCACCTGACAAAGCAATAATAGTATTATGATACTCTTTCTTGGCATACTAAACCCATCTGGATATTTAGAAAAAAGTAAAAGACCAAAACTTGGAGACAGTGCTTACCCACCAATTTTTCCCGATTAGCTTTTGTACCTTAATAATAAATCCTTTAAGAAATTAACAAATTAGAAATATAAAATTCTGAGAATAAGAAATTGATGTTAAAGTGGCATGAGAAAATGCTATTCAGTCATACAGACATAGTTAGACCAGCAGAAAAAAATATGAAAAGTCTGATGTATAACACCAGACACTTTTTTATGGTGAACTGTATCAATTTTTTATAATACTGACATGTTAATTTACAATACAATTCAAAGTGCTATATACGGCAGCTAACGCATTAAAAAATCCATGTTAAAAACATTAATGAATCCAATCTAGTAAAACATTTACAAAGAGGAAGTTATTTATTTGTATCAAAGAACATGCACTGCTTTATGTAGTGTTTATTAAAATTTTAAGCCAATCTTCAGAAATGTTGTATTTTTCTCTTAAAAACATATCTGGGAAAATATTTAATGTTAATTATTAAGTTTGTTCTAATTAAAAGGCAAGTAATATTCTTACTATTCCTATAATTGAAGCAAATTTATTTTACTTTTCACATTATAACCATTTTTAAAAGAGGAAAATGTATGTTTACTTAAATTATACCGCAGATTTGTAAACGAGACAGTCGCAATAAAAAAGAAAACATTCATTTATTCAAATCTGTTGTACACAGATGTTATATGTGTATATAAAATGCTGATAAAAGGCCTCAGCAATTTATGTGCCATAATATCACGAGTAATACAATTGAAAATACTTAAAATATCCTCTAGCAGACCCTGACTACACACTTAAATCCATACCATTTGTTTCACATCGTCCACTCGGTAGTTCTTAAGTCATCGCCAAGCAGGCGACTAGTCAACAGTGCAAGATTTCTCAACAGCACACTGATCTGTTATCCAGTGCCAACTGTAACCATGTATTTTCCATCATCCTTTGTGTGCCACTCAGATCTTTCCAAATCCAACAATCAACATATTTTGCAGGCAATTAGCAAATAAGAGCTCACAAAAACCTTAACGTTTCATGGAAAGATATTTAGTTTCCCCTTCAAGAACCATTTACAACTCACTGAAAGACAAGTTTCTGTTGACAGCTTCATAAACAGTTGCAACCACCATCACGATATACAGTTAGACATCGACACGAGCTGACAAATCTGTACAGTAATTTAAGAAAAATTGTTGAAAACGTATTTTCATCCTATTTAACTGCAAGAAGCCATAGCCTATTAAACTTATAGATGAAACTGGGTCTTATTGAAAAAGACAACTACTTATGAAGCTTTAACAGAACAGAGGGAAAAAAAACGGCACGGAGTCGCACGGTGTATGATGACGAGTCATTTCGGAATGATGAATGGACATCAAAAACATAAAGATGAAGGACAATCACAATACCCAGCCTTGTGAGGGAATCAAACCCACGACTTTTGACATGACAGCCAGCTGACAAGCCAACTGCTCTACCGATTGTGCGCAGTGTAAAAACTAACGAAGAAAATGGTAGGGCTAAGCCATTTTGTGTGAAGGATGACAGGATATATATTTTCCTTAGTGTATTAATTATTAAACAATCAAACCATAATTAATGCACATAACAGTTTTAACCTTTAACCAATACGATTGCAAATGCTTAGGTATGTGGCCTGTCTTTAAATACAGTTTGCATTACTTGTAGTTGGGAATCCCTGTCTTGAGACTCTTGAGTATTCTCCATGTGTCTGCCTGACGATGTTTAAACACACATTTTGACTGCAATAACAATGTTTACATGCTGTCTAAAGTGACCTTATTATCAGGGAATATCAGCCATATATAATACTGCCCATACTGTAGTTTAGACACTGTCTCACAAGCAAAACCAATTCTATGCCCCATTACATCATACAAAATAAATGTTCTGTTTGTGATTATGGAGTTAATTTCATACACTAAACTCTTATTCTGCAGAAATGGATATTATACAGTGATGTGCATCCAAAGGATGCAATTTCTTTTTTTCTTGTATATTACAGTAAATAATTCTAACCAATAAATTTAAAATTAATACATCATGCAATATGACTACATTATTCTTAATTAAGGAAAATAATATTAGTCTATCAATCTTTGCATAGAGTGAGTTAACAATTCACATACTCTCGAAATCTGGGATTGTTCATTTCCTAAAATACTGGTCAATATCACTTTCTTGATCTTTTATATGTGATTTGTTACTACATCCTAATATATGTCAATACACTGTAAGTGTATTTAATTAATTAAAGCTATGAGTACTTCTGTAGTAGAATAAACGCAATATTTTCAATTAATATCATTGTTCAAGTATCAGTACAGCCATTAGTTTTTAAACATTGAAAAATTAAGGTAATTCACAAGAAAATTCCTCAGACACATTTTGTGCTCTACAGTCAAACATAGCTGTAAAAGTGGATCATGTCTAGTGTTGCCAGACTGCACTGCCGTGCAAACACTACTCACACTTGTAGTTCACTATACACACAGCTAGAAACAGATTAGTTTTATATATATCTGCTAGATGCTTTTATATAAAAAAAAAAGCCAGCTGTGATGAACAAACAAGTATCACATATAGATATTCCAGCAGCCAACATAGCCATTGACTAAACACTGCTTATTTAGAAAGAAAACAGCTAAACACTGTTTGAGAAATCTGTCAAACAACAGCTTAAATATTGTTTAACTAGAAAAACTTTAGCCAGTGACTATAGATATAGACTTTGCAATACAGCCATAATGCCATAAACCAAATCTGCAATTACAGCCTGTTAGACAAGATTCTTAAATGCACTTTAACAGGCCGGAGGTCCAAACCCTCACAGTACTAAATACACTTCAGTACAAAACAATGCAACAGGTGTTAATGGCATAAAACCCTGCACCATAAGATGCATCATTTGAATAAGACTTAATTTTCACACACACACTGCTGAATAATAGAAGTACTAAGAGGTACAACAAGACAGATATGTACTCCATGTTTTACATTTTTGAATGGGCTACATATAAGTTACAAATACTATATAGAATGTTTTTGTAATGATCTTCAAATACTTAATAATATTCAAGAATAAACAAAACTTTACTTACACAGAACCCCCAAAAGAGAGCAATACCGGGATTTAAATTATGGTAGGCTACCACACATTTTTTTATTTTTTACACGTTGTACAAATACAAAATTTATTTAGTAGGCACACTGAAAACTATATAATTTGGAGACGTGACAATTTATAAAGGGTGTTATTAAAGGATATGTCAAAAACTCTAGGGAAAGTTCACGGAACCAATAAAAGAAGATGTCATAAAGAACCATATTTCCGAGATAAACAGTTTTTTGTATATGATGAGAAATGTTGCAACATTGCAGATATAATGATATCAGTACACGTTATGTTTTATTTTCTAATGCAGCATGGTGCAGAGGTAACGTTTTGGGCTGTTGTGGTAATGGTCCCAGGTTCGAAACTCAGTCATTTCAAATACTTTTTTTGTGTGTAAAGTAACACGTATAGGTTTAGAAATACAATCATACTAATTACTAGTGTAATGCTATTTCCTAATCTAAACTCGCGTATAAGTTAATTAAAAACACAAACTTCAAATTTACACCAAAGTGTTACAGCAAGTTGCACTGCATGGTTATTGTTCAATTAATTACTAGTAACTTAATATTTTGAGTAAAAGGAAACAATAATTTAAGAACACTGTTTATTTGTTTACATGTTGACGAATAGTATTTATTTGTATTTGAATGGTACAACACTTGTGGTGACAGAACAAAATTAAAAAAATGCAGCCATACTAAAAGAATGAAAACAGTGCAATAAACTTATACCAGGAACAGCTAATTTCTCAATAACAGAAGTCTACAGGTTGACGGTCGATCAGATTGTTCTTTGACGTCATTATTCAAACAGTTAGTGCGACTAACAGTGCAGTATCACAGTTGAGTGGGAGTGATTTATGTGGACTAGATGATGTACTAATATTAGGAGTTGGCAGATACAGTGCTGGTAGTAGCTTTTTACCTTCAAAAAGGTGAGAAAATTGACTTTTGGTTAATAAAAAGTAACCAGAAAGGGTCTTTAAAGTTACCAAAAATGACTTAGAAATTTTTAACATTAGTTTTGAATAAGTATATTATTATGAAAGTGTAAAAAAAAAGTATAACCACCCTCATACACCCACTAAACCCTCTTTTTCACGCTTTAATAATATATTTATTCAAACAATAGACACGATGAACAGATTTGTTATTACAAATTTGCTTGTACACAACTATCGTACATTATTATAGAAAAGAATAAAACCTAATATTTATGCTAAGTTTTAAAACAAACAAAGGTTACAATTAACACTATGCAATATGACCTATTTCAATTTTATTCTTCTTTAAATAAATTAGCTCAGACAATATTCAAAATATAAGTTAGGTCCTACTACTTATGACAATATTCAAAACACAAGTATGCAGCATCTTTCACATTTCTTTTGGTCTTTCACAATGTAGTTTAGACAATATTAAAAGACAACCAAGGACATGAAAAGCTACTATTTACAAAAACACAAAACAAAGTTTGGTTACACAGAAACATTGCACAGTACCGTATGGAAACAATTTTACATTTTTTTGTTTATTGTTAAAGAAGAACATTATAAGGGATGACTTCCGTTTTTCCAAAGACTTCTGAATTGCGTTGCCTCTTCGTCTTTCACTTTTGAAACACCTGCAAGCATGGCATGTGCAGCTTCAGCCTCCTGTAGATTTTTGTTTTCTAATGCCTTCTTCAGTCTCTCACTTGCTTCACTCACTAATTTATTTGCAACCAGGCGCTTCGATTCCTCTTCTTTTCTCTTATTTGCCAACTGCTCTTCCCATGCAATGAAGTCAGCTTTATCCTTCTCCAGTTTTCTTTTGCATTCTTCCTCTGCAGCCTTCTTGGTTTTCCTCCTCTTGCCTTTGTTTTTTCCTTTTCATCTTTCTCTTCAAGGTAGTTTTCATAGTGCTGATATGCTCCTCTTGCTAATCCTAGCAGCTTTCTTGTGATTGGTACCAGCTCTGGCTTGTTATTGTACTATTTTAACACATCCTTGATTGTCAACATGGCATTCAATGTCATCTCAGACGTGGATGCCCTATCGTTAGTAAGCATTCTTCCGGACGAGGTTGTCACGTCTCTACACCGATCTGTACAAATTCCAAAGAGGATTAAAAATATAAAGGAACTCAGAATACTAATGACATCTTTCTGTCCCAATTTATGTCAGAATTATATAGCCCTAAGACAGCATTTAATTCATCATAGTTCCTAACAAATGTGTATGTTTTAAAGGGTAATTTCCATGGATTTTCAACCTTTCCAAATACAAAATAGAAAGCAAACAGCCAAAAAAAAAGTGACCACTGTATGAAAAAGGTGACAAAAAGTGACCAAGCCTGAAAAAAGTGACTTCGGGTGAGATAAGTGACCTGATACCAGCACTGCAGATATTCACTACATTTATGCGTTGGCAGATGGTAATGGATTTGAAGCTGTGCGTTTGTACCAGCAGCGATATCTAGCCTGACAGTGTTCCTGATAGAACTTTTATATCAAGTCATCGTCATCTTGGGGAGCATGGACAGCTTCGGTCTGGTAATGCCGATTAGGGGAGATCTAGACGAACGAGAACCCCCGACCCAGAGAAGGAGATACTGCATTTGGATGAAGACAACTCTGCAATAAGCACAAGGTGTTTAGCCTTACGGGGTAATATTGCACGTTACTGCATGGAGAATGTTTCGTGAATAACAGCTGTATCCCTACCATTACAGCATGCAGGCCTTATCACCATATGATTTTCTAACACAATCTATGTTCTGCCGATGGTTCTTGCAGCAATGTGCTCATCCCCATTTTATTGAATCAGTTCTTTTAACGGATGAGGCACAATTCATCAGACATGGAATTGTAAAAGTTTACAATGACTGCCGTTGGGCAGACGAGAATCCTCACGAAATTGTAAAGTCACGCCATAAACAACATTCTCGGTCAACATTTGGGCCAGCATTAGTGGTAATTGTCTAGTGGGACCTTATGTACTTCGACCCAAACTTATGGAACATATTTACCTAAATTACTTGGAAAACAATCCGCCTGGTTTATTGGAAGATGTCCCAACAAAACATGTAATTTATGCACGATGGAGCTCTTGCGCATTTCAGCCACATTGTTCTTGAGTTTCTTAATCACAAACACCCTGAGCACTGGATAGGTAAAGGCATATTGGAAGATGGAGCAACCGAGTGGCACCCTCGTTCTCCTGACTTAAATCCACTTGACTTTTATTTGTGGGGGCATTTAAAAGCCCCCATGTATTCAATAACAGTGCCAAATGTCGAGTCTCCATGAATGGATTATGGCGTGCTGCGAGACAATCCGCTATAGGACAAGGCTATTTGGGCATGTTCAGGGGGAAATAACATGAAGCCTGCTTTCGTACTCAGGGTGGACACTTTGAACACCTGTTATGAGGTGTAAGCCTCAGATACTTACAAACAATAACATGTGGTCACAGTATGCATGTGATGTCCGTTTGTATTTCTCAGAGCAATGCTAACCATACGTTGTGTTTGTCAATACAGGTTTGTAATAAAAGATTGCACCCATTAAATGTCTTGCACTTGTGTAAACATGAAAGCATTGTTTATTTTAATTAACAATTGATTCTCAAATAATTAAATTACCACTCTGATATGCACACGACTTATACGGAAATTTAGATTAGAAAATATTGTTACTCTAATAAATAATTGCGATTGTATTTCCAAAAGTGCACGTGTTACATAACACACAAAAAGTATTTGGAATTACCGAGTTTCGAACCTGGAACCTTTACCATAACAGGCCAAAATGTTACCTCTACACCATGCTGCATTACTAAATGTGTTCTGGTAAAGTGTACTGACATCTTTCCTTTACAGTGTTGCCACATTTATCATCCTATAGCCTACAAAAAATAATTAATCTAAGAAATATGGTGATTAAAAAATGTGGTTATTTATGAATATCATCTTGTATTGGTTCCGTGAACTTGCCCTAGCAAACTACCATAACTGCCACAACTCAGTTAGGCTATACAGTTGATTAGCTAAACAAGTTTAATCCTAACTCGAACACCCAAGGTTTTCTTATCTTTTTGTTTCCCCCACTATATAGGCCCTACTTATCTATAGGTACCCACTACAGAAATGTTGTACATTTTAATGGCATTCTATCAAACAGCTGTGAACAGACAACTTCGATGACACGAATATATTTCTTTTAAAGTTGCTCAGACGTGTGTGTGTGTGTTTTTTTACAAGGATTATTTTTTCTGGGAGACTATAGCAATGGCTAACAGTACATCAGTTGGAAATAAGACTCATTTTTTGATAATCTAAGAATGTTAGACAAATTATACTATGACTCAGATTTGTGAAAATGGTTAAAAAAGCAGCCTCTTCACAATACAGCATTTTTTAAATGTTTGGTGGTACGTTTAGTGTTTCCATTAATTCCCACAATTTATATAGCCATATTGTAATATACAGAAAAACTTGCCCTTCCAGGCCTTTTTTTGGGCTGGAAGGAAATTTTGTTTAAACCTAATGAAATACCACCTTCATAAAAAAAGTGGTCACCTATAAATTATTAAATAT
>KZ869096.1:18466-31955 GCA_003456935.1 Machilis hrabei | reverse complement strand
AACAGGGATAATGCAACAGCACTGACGAGCAGAAATTATTCTTAATTAAAAACAACGAGGATCGGTTTTGTTGTACGTGGGTAATTTGCACCCATTCCGTAGCACTTGTAACTTGTAATTAATGTTCCCAGAAGTGTTGCTGAAACTGGTTATGTAACTGCTGATGTTGGCTTAGTAAAATGATGCAATAAGCAATAACAAAGACATATCAAAAGCATTTCAAGTAAAATGTTGACACTTTTCCAGAGACAATTTGGAACCGAGCGAATGCAGACAAAAGGACCATAGTTTAGTGATGAAGGACTATGAAAAACCTTTGACTTGCGATGAGTGTGGAAAATACTTGAAAGGAAGATTTTTTCAGGTAGGATATATTTGCTATAACTTTTGTGTAATAAAAATTTACATATTATGTAGGCTAGTTGTAATTAGATATAAATGTTGTATTAAAGGTTGGGGCTTGAAAATACACCAATGGGTACATAAATCAACCAACGAACAATGCTACAGATAAAAAAAAATGCACCCCTGTTTATCACTTGGAAAGAGAGCATGTTGCTGCCATCTGAAGCAGGGGACAGAACAAATTAATATAAACAGTCATCATCGCTGAATACAATTGCTATTTCCTTATTTACCATGAATCATTATCATACCTCACCCATGGTCTACAAAGTGTTGGTGGTTGTTTGTTTATTTTAGTGGTCGTTATATCTTTTATCATACAAATGAACATAAATTTAGCTTGTTGCGGGATAAACACATCTTCATTCTTTTCCTCCTTGGTTTGGTTCTTGTTGTGTTTGCTTTCTTCAGCCAGGGACAAAAAACAATTGAAGAGAAGGAAGGTCAGGAAGAAAGACAAAGTGACCTTTTACCAAAATAAACTTAACTTCTAAGTGCTTTGCAACATACCTTAAATTTTAGTTCACAGAATAAGTGCCTAGTAAAGAGATGAATATACAGAGATCTGTTTCATGTCCTAGATATTTTTGTTCACGGTAATTGCTAAAAAAACGCGTTTTCAGTGTTCACAACATTTTAATAGTGGTTTTCTGTCGAGAAGGTGTCCAAAAGTGCACATCTTAAGAGAAATTTTAAATTGTACCTTGATAGCTTGATTTTCCAGAGATAGTGTTTTACCACTACACAAGTAAAGAGGTAACTGAAGCAGATAAAGTTTACCATCCAGAAAAATGTATGGTGTGAGTTGAGCAAAATTTGAGAGTGCAGTAATAAAGCAATTGAAATCTCTTTGAACCACCAGTGTAAAAAGAAAAATACATCTTTAAATTGTAAATTATTTTAAATGTTTGGTGGAACACGTACTTCATCCTCCAAATAAATTAAAGAAGTGAGAGACCAGTGGTTTTACTTAAGTAAAATGGGAGAGCCTGTAGACAGAGACAGTTAGACTTTGAAACATTTCACATATCAACCACTAGCTGTGGAGAAAACTCAAATATTATGCACAATATCACGAACATGATTCTTAATAAATTTAGGAAACATACCGTGTGCTTTTAGAGCCTTGTATCTATTTGAACCAAGTGCTTTTCATGAAGTAGATAACATCTAAGCACGTTACTTTGTCAGCAGATATAGAATTAGTCAGATCTGTACGTACTGCCAGTTTTAATCAGTGTTTGAGTTTTAGAATAAATTACAATTGAAAGGTCTTTGTTGTCTAGAGCTTAAATTTTTAATATTGAATTCCTTGCTTGTTTTGTTACTTAGAATTACAGATATTGGAATTTGTTATTTTTTCCTAGGGATATCACTGTGATAAATGCGGTATCAACGTCCACAAGGCCTGTATTGGAGTTACGAGCCGATGTGGGACTACAAAACCTCCAGAGGTACCACCCAGAGAGAAACAACCCAACAAACACCAGTCTGCTTGTTTATTTCAAAATTCATCAGCAGAGTTCAGTGTAAGATTGCTTAACTTGTTAACTACTTATTACTGAAATTCTTTTTATTATTTCTCTGTTGCTCATTAAAATACTGATATATGATGTTTAACATATATTTGAATTTTGTAAATTCTGAGCATTATTTCTGTGTCGTATATATTTTATTTACTTATAAGTCTTTGAAGTTTGATACCGCGTATCGGTTTAGCCATCATACGATTTGTTTTAGGGGAAATTAGTCGACTTGTATTTTGACCTAGACAGTAAGTGTTTGAGTACAGTTCAAAACAACCTTATCTTCACCCAAGTTTCAAGCTGTTGCTATAGAAGTTATCAAACCATTATCTGCATGTCATATTTAAATGTAGTGCGTGATGATAAGGGAATATACTGTTACCGCAGAAAGAGTGGTAGGTAATACTGTTTGTTTGCAAGAACAAGAGCTTTGTTATTTGTAATAGTAAGAGCAAATATGATGTTATAAAAGTATGGAAGTAAATTTAAAAAGGGCATTAATCTACATGCTGTTCAAGTTGTATTTTGCCAAATGCTTTAAAGCGGGTTTATACATATATTTTTTTACCTGTGTCTTCATAATTCCCAGCAGTCAACAGACTTTATACATCTTTAATTATGCAGTGCGAATCTTAAACCATTCTAGTAGATTGAATCCAGGATGTGGGTCATTGGTTTAATATATTTCAGTATTGACTGACTGCAGGTAAAGTGCACAAATCTTTATGCTCTTCTACAGTAGTTTCCAGCCAAACCTTTGTAGCACCCAAAATACACTTTTGCCAAAACTCCTAAAATAAGCTCTATATTACTGTGCAAGAACCAGGTTTATTAATTCTTAGATTGATGCAAGTCCGAAATGGTTAACCATTTATAGATGGCAGGTGGTACTAGTAATTTACTTATCATGTCCTGGACACTGACGATTATGGCTCTTATTACAGAATCGGCACAAATGACCGTGTAGGTGGTGATGTAATGTAAAACAATACATGTCATCAGAAATGGAATATGAATTTGTTGAACTTTACTTATATTTGTATGTAGTTCAGTGAAATTATAAATAGAGATTTTACAAGCTTTGTAAATGTAAGAGTACCAAAATTAATTTTTCTTTCACTTCACTTTGGAAACACTATGTTAAAACTAAACCTTGTCTAAAATGTTTTGTAAACAGTTTCTGTTGTAACTCTGTACCTTTTGCATGTCATTTTCTTCAAACGTATTGAGTATTGTGGTGAAGTAAGTTGTCAGTAATTCACAAACTGTAATGGCATTACAAGCTGTAAATCCTTTGTCACCAGCCCCCCTCAAGCATCGTCATTGCCAAAGCCGTGACATTGCGACCGTATGCAGACACCCTACCCGGTCACTTGTCAATTTTCACGGGAGACATACTCTACGTTTATCGAAGGCTGGGGGACTGGTGGGAGGTTAGGAAATTGAATCGTTTAGGCATGTTTTCTTGGATTGCAGTGTGCATGGATGCTCGTCGGTGTCGATATGCATTTTGAAAAGTGTACTGGTATAACTATAGTGTAAAATAATGTATTTGCCCAGAAAAATTGAAGTAGACAGATTTGTTGTACAAGGCTGAACTGCTTGTTTTAGTGTATGAAAACCTACTGTAAATTGTTTAATATGAATTTAATTTTCTCCTCATTAACAAGGTGTCATTCAGTGCTCCATCAAACGACCAAGTTTATTGTTTGATTAATTGGGTAACACCTTGGTTTTGAATCGTAAAGATTTTGATGTGCTGGTTTGTATAAAAAGAAAGTCAACACATGGTAATATTGTAAGAAGTATTTGTGGTTGTTGTCACAATATTATATATGTGTATGTTGTCAAGACAGCACGTGTGATATTTACTCACTACTGCTAACGTGCTGAATCTTTGCCACCAGTAGTAGTTTAGCACAAGTATGTGTACATCATTTTATGTGACAGCCAAGCCAAGTTTATAATTAACACGGTTGATTAGTAAGACAGAGGTAGTAAACAATGTGTAGTGATAGTTTTGCCTCTGAGGGTTTTTTATTTTGTGATGAAGTCTTGGATTATTTAATTTTTTTTTAAAGATGGTGTATTTTTAACCAAATTAGATTAAGTCACGTCTCTAATACCAGTTTTACAAAAAGTAAAAAAAATAATGTTTTGACCAAAACAAATAATCAGATCACTCACACGAAAAGAAAGTGTAAGATAGAAAAAAAATCATGTTAATGTCTAATTTTGCCCCAATGAATCTACCCTGTTAAGGATTGGTAACTATTTTATGACATGCTATATGTAATGTCCATAGTATTTTTTGCTATTAGCATGCACATGCAAGTTTTATGTAGTAGTTTCTCTTGTTCAGATAAGGTTGTGAGACTATGTGTATATGTTTTTGTTTTTTTTAAAAGGAATTTTAACTTTCGGCAACATAAAAGTTGCACTCTTCGAACTCTTTGCACTGATCTAGTCGTAAATATTAGTGTTATCACAGTTTTTCCTTCTCGTGTTCCATGAACCACATTACCACAGGAATAGTGTAAAATGATCTCTGATCTTAGCTAGGAACTGGACACCTAAAAAGAATTTAAATGTAAACATTACAAGCTTATTGCATTTAATGAAATATAATTAGATATCCCAATGTTAGAATAACTTGTTAGAGTATGTATTACTTGGAAGTTATGTGTATTCAGAAGTTGTAGCTGAGGGATACACTGCGCTGAATCTGTAAAACAAACAGAATTACAATGTGCATGTGGACACTGGCTTTTTAAATGTGGCAGAACTATCAGTTATTATGTTCATCAAACATGGCATAATTTATGTAAAATGTAAAGTTTAAATATAAACCACAAGAGCCCAAGACTTGTGTAAAGTAATTTGATAGTCTGAAATTTTGTGAACCTTTGAATACAGTAAGCAAAGCTTATATAGCTTAGGAAATTTAATTTTGAGAGGAAAAGTAAAAAGTGCAGCACTGGTTTAGGTAAACGATCTCAAAAATGGAAATTGTGAGACCAAAAAATGAGAAGAAATGCTGCAGTGCAAAGCTGCCGGGAGTAGTTCGGATTGTTAATTTGTTCTTATTATCAAACGTGAAATTACTGTACCTGAACTTGTATACAAAAAAAAAAAGTAAAATTACAGTGCTACCTACTGATATAATACAAAAAGGTTCTAGAAATAAAAGTACAAAGTAACAATCAAACTAACAGTTTATTGTTTAACTATATTTAAAAATACAGTAAGATACAAAGAAAATAATGACATAAAGAAAAGTTACTATAATCCAAAGAAAGGAGCATTTTACTTACTGCTGTTTGTATTACCGATGGTTAAGATTTGTTAGGTTCTACTATATTTGATCAGATTTAAGGGTCTGTAAATAATTATGCTAGCTCTTAAAATATGGTAAAGGACCAGGCATGGGAAACTTTTTTTGACTGAGGGCAAGTATGATTGAATACAAAATGACATGAAGCTTTCATTTCCTGCTTTAAAAATGTGGGGAAGAAAATGTAAAGTATTAGGCAGCATGGCTGTATCTGTATTACTCCATTGTTCATATGTGGAATGTTGTACAAGAATTAGCAGCCTGAGAGGTACTGGATATCCAACTTATGTCTCTAGTTCCAACTGAATGCAAAATTTGCTATGAAAGAGTATTTTGAAGTCTGTATAACATTTCCTTTTATATGACATTCTGTCTGGCAGCTACTTCACATTCTATATTGCTTGTTTCTGAGGAATCAGTTCACTACATAGCTAGGCTAGACTCTACAATATTATACATAACTACAATTTAAGTAGGCTTGTCTGTCCTAGGGCAGTATATGCTTTAGTTCCTAGAATTTATGTGGCAAAGATGGTACATAAACATGATCCTTTGTGTAGCCCCACAAGAAGAAATTGCACAGAATTAAGTTCAGTGATCTCTATGACTCTTTCTCCAGCACGTCCGATGTAGTGCTTGTGTAGCTTGGTGGTTAAGGATGGAACTACATGCCCCGGCAGTGACAACTTTAATGTTTTCTCTTTCACATGATATACATAAGTAAATGGTATATATCTTACTCCATGTGCAATAAATTAATGAAAGGGTTTCCACCATTTATAAACTCTTTATAATGTATATCACATCACTGTTGTACATAACTATAGTAATTAATATCTTGCTACTTGACTAGGAGCATTACTGGTGTGGGGTATTTTATAATTTTGGTATTAACTCAGCAGTTATGCCAGGTCAGGAATAGTTTTAAATTTCAGGTGTGTTGCACTAAATAATTCAGAGCTGTCCTGATATCAAACTCCATTGTTTAAGCATAATTTTAAATGTACTTTTTAGTTTCAAGGGGTGTACCGATATAGGAGAAAAGCCGATAGTACCGATAGCAGATATGAAAAAAAGTATACAGCCAATATAGTAAACCAATAGTGAAGGTGCAAAAATGTGAAAAAAGCAACAAAAAATTGGGTAAAAGAGTCTTGACATGAAAAAGTGACACTGAAGGTGTAGTGCCACCGATAGGTGACAATGCTTGAACAAATGTGAAAAGAAAAGCAACTTAAGAGCACTGAAACAAGAAAATGTAAAGACAAGTATATAAATAAAAAAAAAATAGTTTGGACACATGATTAAGCAAAAAATCAAAAGCTAGTTTTTTGAAATCTATAATTCAAGTAAAGTATTTACGTATAGTTAAACACCGGTAAATCATTTACATCCAAGATAATTGCTTTTGGAAAGGTATTAATGCGAGGTTTTAACCGAGCGTTAATATTTTTTGCCAAAAGCAGGTACATCTTGGATGTAAACAATTAGCTGGTGTTTAACTGTCTTAAATACCGAAGGAAAACAAATATTTAACAATATTAATATTTAGTGAAAAAGGGGGGAGGAGAGTTCGCTTGGTAGTTCTCAGAGGAGTGTAACGAAGAGGGTGGTGACGTCATCTGACCAATCAAAGTGCTTTGGATATCATGCAAATCTTCCACAGCACGTGTCAAGTGAGTTTCAAGTTTCACCCAGTTAGTTGTCGTTCAGTTGTTGACAGTGTTAGATGTAACGGTGTAGAAAAAGGTTTTTGCGTGTACAGCCATGATGGATTGTGTTTAACGAGGATATATTATATAGTCACCAAAAAGTTTGTGGCGTGGAATAAGGGCATGATTAATGGATTAAATTTTTTTAGGTAAGTTTTTTTAGCTTAGGTTTTATGTGTCTATGTATTTTTCCTACAGATTATGCATTTTATTTGTAAAAAATGTTGTGTAAGCGCGTAATAGAAAATTAGTTTAAAATGTGTGAGCGAATTACAATTCTCAGTATTACCGTATTAATTGTACACTATAACAAGAAATTTATACAATCAGAGTGCACGTTTTCTATGAACTAATTTGGTCGGTTTAAAAGTGTCAACACACATAGAAGCAAAAGTTTTAAGTACTTTTAACCAGTGTTGATTCAGTGGCTTAGCCAAATGGTATGTAGTTTTAGCTGAATAGTGTGTTTCTGTATTGAAACAGCTCCTTGGGTTTCTTGTAAAGGCTGTGCTGCTTAAACTAGGACATCTGAAAATTCCATGCAACATATAGGGTAAAGAATCAATTAGCAAATGGTATGTAGTTTGCATTAGGTGTTAATTTTCTGGGCTAATTTGTGTGTTTCTCTGTTGAAAGACTGAATGGCACAATGCCTTGGTCTTCATGTACAGGCTGTGCCCTAAACTAGTAAGTCAGGAACATGTCGTNAGTAAGTCAGGAACATGTCGTGCAACATAAATTATGGGTAAAGTACAACTTTATGCAAACTACATACCATCAGCTTATTGAATACTTACCCTAAAATGATTGTTTGCATTACATTTATCAGTTTAACAATGCATTGCAATGTATGCAAGTAGCACATTTCTTTTTTTGCTTTGTCCAGTTGTTTAATTCTAATAAAACACAAAAAAAATGTCAAATTTCTACGCTATTTGGGTAAAACACCTGGTTAGTTGACTACGGACGGATACGAAAAGAGTAGGTTTAAGTCTTGAACAACTTTCGGTGGTATGAATGGCCTTTATGACACGGCACTTTTCCGCCGGTAGCTTTTCTTTTGTAACAAAAATAATTTAAAACAAACGTTTTGTTTTAACAAACGTCTGTACTAAAAACAAAGCTTTTTACTTACATGTTATCATCAATTTTTTATCTGCCTATAGGGCTTATATTGTCAGATGTACACTTAATGGATTTCTGCTGAGTAATGTCGGCAAATATGACCAGTCATCAAATGTGAACAGTCCGACTTTCCCCGTAAATAGTACTAAGAACACTGCGTTGTAGGCCTTCCTAGATGTTTCTAAATAACTGGCTAAGCTTAATTATTTATTGGCGTGTTCCTCAAGTGTTCGCTAAACCATACATTACCCTAACATTTACGGGAAAAGTTGGACTGGTCACATTTGATGACTGGTCGCATTTGAGGACACTACCCTAGAATTTTAATATGGTATTCTATTAGAAAAAGGTGTGCATTTATCAGTGTTTGTGTACATAGCGCAGATAAGTATTCACAGTAGGCTATCCTTTTGGTAACTGAAAATCAAAACTCCGAGGGAATTTATACATTATCCTGAGGCGTAAGCTGAAGGATAATATATAAATGAATGAGGATAGCTGTCTAGTAATATATTTTATACCAGTGTTTGCAACATTTCTGTTTTTAATTGTAAACCAATGTTTATTTTACGTTATTTTTTGTCACAATAAAAAAGTTGCCAACGGTCAGATGTAAACTGCTGTGTCCTAAAGGGCCTTCATACTCCGCAGTAGATGCTTCAGTTTCTCCGACTTTATGCCGATATATATCGGTACACCCCTATTAGTTTTCTTCTAAACGCTTGCTTTTTTGTTTGACTGACAGGAATTAATTACTGCACATTTTGTCGATATGATTGTGAGCACTTCATTGAAACTTATTGCTTTGTGAACCAACCTTGGTGGTAGTATTCATGTGAGCTGTTAGCTGATATTATGGAATTGCATATTAATTATTTTGCTTTTGAATGCATTGTGTGTGCTACTTAATTTGTATTTTGTCTGTGCATAAACATAGATTTTTATATTTGAGCGTCACCTATTCTGCACTTATGTGTGGTTACATAAGCTGTGCATGTGTTTGAGGTGCATGATTTTAATATATGTGCAGTTTAACTATGAAAACTGATTAAATGATGCGCAGTTTTAATTAACTTCATGTGGTTTGCTGGTGTTGTTGCACAAGTGAAAAACTATTCTACAGCTTGGGAATTTAAATGTACTACGTGACCTCAGATGTGAAAAGGGATGAGGACGTATGGTGTCAAAATATCGATTTTGGGTTTTTGTGTGGTTCGTATAGAAAAAAAAATATGCTGTTTTCAATGAGACCATCCCCAGATATCTAGCATGATTGCTCGCTTTAAAATTCACGATTAAAAGGGGTAAATTTAAAAAATGCCTCAAAACTGCTAAACTTAATTTATATTATACAAAACGTTACAAATGCTAAAGTATACTGTACGTAGAAGTAATTACTAAACAACAATGTAATGAGAGCACCAAAAAATCAGTACCAGGTACTAATTCTAGAAACATGGACACACAACCTTCGCCCATCCACTCATTGAGACTGAACTAATCACGAAAAAACAGTTAAATGGATGAAGGTGGTATTACATGAAGTTGTAATGGAGGGAAATTAAAATTCATTGACATTTAAACTTTGCTCATTTTATTTATTAATCTCGTTTTCAAATATTATTTTTATAACCCTAATGCTTTGTTTAGTTTGGTATTAAATAAACCAGTTATTTTTTCCATGTTAACCAGTGGACATGTTTATTACCTATAACAGGTTGCAAATTAATTACTGGTGTGGAGTTGTTCACTTTAACAGTAGATTTCTCGAAAAGTTGTTGTCGCACGATAGGTCGCTTTTCGCATCAGAGGTTTCGTATATTAAAAACTAAACTTAACTAATAGATTTGGTATGTAATATTAATGGGTAAAGGTTACCATTGTAAACATGTATAGTATATCTCCACATACAAGTTCTCTCCAGAGCTATAGAACTTTGAGCTCATTATTTCATATCCATAATTCAAATAATTAAAAAAAAAAAACTGTGAGACTTATTTGAGGGTAGATGTTATATCATCATATATGAGGTCTGTCCAAAAGGAAACCAAACTTTCGACATAGCTCACCAATTAATCGATGCTCACTTGTCTGGTTACTAGCGTTGCTTGGAGGGATTCTTCGGAAGTAATATGCCGTGAATTGCGTCATTCTACGTGATTTAGTTTTAAGTCGGCAAGCGTTTAAGTGAAGTGGTGTTTTGTTGTTGTGGCGATTTTGTTGTGAAAGAAAATAAAGATTCTCTAAGAGCAATGCATGTGCATCAAATTTTGTTTTAAATTGGGCAAGATGTTTACCCAGGTCTCATCACCTGTTATGACGTTCCTCAGGAAACTATCGTCCTCATTTTATCGATTCAGAAGATCTTGACGGTGCTTCTTTTTGTTCATCTGTGAGCAACCGTGGAACGAATTTTGCAGCCACCCGATGCATGTTCAGTTTTTCAGTCAAAATCGTAGTATGACACGAACTTTTGCTAATTCCTACTTCTGCTATTTCGCGGACGGTCAACCGACGATTTTCCCGTAGCACAACACACATTTCCTCAACATGAACGTCATCACTCGATGTTATGGCCGCTTAGGTTTTGCATCGTCTTCAATGGATGTTCTACCTGCTTTGAACCGCTGATACTACTCGTAACATTCTGTATGGCTAATACATTCTTCCCCATGACCTTCTTGCAACATTTTCAGAGTTTCTGTAAACGTCTTGCCCAATTTACAATAAAATTTTATGCACACGCCTTGCTCTTCGAACATCTTCATTTTCTTTCACTACAAAATTGCCACAACAACAAAACACCACTTCACTTAAACACTTGCCAACTTAAAACTAAATCGCGTAGAATGACTCAATTCACGGTATATTACTTCCGAAGAATCCTTCTATGTGACGCTAGTAACCAGAGAAGTGAGCATCGATTAATTGGCGAGCTACTTCGAAAGTTCGATTTCCTTTTGGACAGACCTCGTACTTGACGTATATGATTTTGTNGGTAGTGTATAGCTTTTGTGTTTAGTGTTTTGTGCTTTTTTTAACTGTGGGTGCATGCTATGTACTAGTGTCATATATTTGCTTGCTTGGAGCACTTACTGTTGCTGTTACAGGGACGTTTACAAGACGGTCGGGAAGGCCTTTTTCCTGCCGACCATGTTGAAGAACTTCCAATGGTGAGTGTGCCTGCCGGCATAATTGTTTGCTTGTGTAATTGATGTTTCAGTGAAAAGTCTAGTTGCCCTAGTTCTGTAAAATAGGAATCGTACTCTAATTACATAAATGTGACTAAATGTAGAATTTGTTTTCTTTTTTAATTGCACTGTCGTTTTTGAAAAAAATCATAATCAGCTGACTGCAGTAGACCACTTGGTTAATCAACCCGTGCTCCTACCAGAATGCGTGGGTTCAATTCCTACACAAGGCTGGGTATTGTTAATGATTGCAATTGTGCTTTCATTTCCATTAATAAACAAAACCATTGTTCATAGGCATGAAATGACCCACAGAAAAATTACTGGGTACAAGTAAGGGTGTGGTCTATTGGCATTGTACAGGATTACAGCGCTTGTGAAGTCAGTCAGTCAGGGTTTAAATCATTCATCAGCCACTAATTTTTTGTATTTGAAATAAACTGTATGTTTTCAAGTTGTAAAGGATATGATGACAAGGATTGTAAAACTGTAACTTACCCTCAATTTTATTATTATTGTTACTGTTTTTTTGTTTTGTTTTTGAAAAAAATCATTTTCATTTACTTTTTTCTATTCTCTGTGTGTATTTATGTTAATTGCAAAAGTAGATAACATTTAACTTATTGAACCGACAGGTTGGCTTAATGGTAGAATGCTTGTCTCCTGTTCGGGAGGTCCCGGGTTCAAATCCCGGGGCTGACTCCTACCCCTGAGTATAAAGGGTTATCCTACGAGTCTTCCTGTACACACTAAGGTATGATTGTAGGCGTCTTCCGGGAGGGACATTAAAAGTGGGGACCCATCGATAAGCGTTTGATATAAAGGATCTTGTAAATCAGCCAAGGCTATTTAAATTGTTATTTTAATTTTGGTGAAAACCTACCATTAAAAAAATAATAGCAAGTGACTGGCATGGTAAAAGTCTACATATTCAGGACTGAGGCACTGTAGTGCAAGCCTTGTGCAGTATGCATGTTTGATGAGAATTAGTAAAGATTGTTCAGTGAAAAGCTGCCATTTTCAAAATGATGAAATGGCATTGTGGGAGACATTGATCACACGATTCATCCCCATTTGTTAATATAACAAAAAGCTACCATTTTAAAAAATAAAAAATTAAGCAAATTGACTGAAATGTTCAGAACATCTATTGCGATGCGTATTCTGCCTAAAACTGCCAACTTAACAATGTAGTCAAAAGAAATAGTTTTGACAATTCTTTTAGTTTAGATATATCTTGTGAAGTTTCATCAAAAATCATTAATTGCTTTAGTCTCTGACATAGGATCACAGACATATGACATCTTTGTTCAAACAGAGGAAGAGAGATCAGAAAGTCCAAAAGAAAGAAGGTTGCAAGTGAATGTTTTAAATGTTGCTTGTAGTTCATTATGAATGTGTGGATGTAAAATGGCTTCATAATGGTTTATTTGTTTTAGAATGAAAAAGGCACAAAAAACTAACCCAAAATTTCTTGTAAGTTCTGTCGATGGACAACAGTGACTACAGATTTCTTGGACAAAGTCTTATAATCCATGCTTTTAAAAAATCATTGTATTAAGGCTTTAGGGGTGGTTAAATCTCGATATTTAACCACCCTTAAAGCCTTAATACAATGATTTATTACGAGTACAAAGGGGACATATCTCAGGGATATGACGTGTTGCTTGTGGTTCCTTAGACACTAGTAAAAATATCCGCCTTTTACGCGAGCTACTTAGGTAACTCAAATTTTATATATTATCCTCATATAAATCGTCGGTATAATTAGACCATAGACTCCGTATTTAACTTTGGTATGCTCAAGCCAGTTGTAGCGTTTGTGAACATGCGTTTTTGCCAATGAGGTAAAAACAAGAAAAAGTCAATGAAGTCTAAACGTAATATTATATCATTCGTCTTTTGTCACGTGCATTCTTCATCAATAAGTTGAGCTTGTCTGTTACCAATATGAGGGACTGTGTGAATAATTAATTATAGGAGTAGTGAAAGACATTTATTAAAACGTTTTTATTAACTCGCTTTCTTGTCTGTCTGTCTGTTCGGTACAAATTTTGCGATCGATTTTAAACTAACTTCCCGATGAGCTACAGACTTGAAACTTTAAATATAGCTCAGTACTGGATGACAATGCAATAATAAAGATGTTTCATTCCGATGTGTTGTGATTAAGGGGGTGAAATCGGGGTAACTATT
>KZ869096.1:0-16735 GCA_003456935.1 Machilis hrabei | reverse complement strand
ATGATAACTCACGTGTATAACTTTGGGTAAGTTGCAAACTCTACAAAAGGCGGTAGAAGGTTTTATGTATGGTACTTTTGTAGGTCCTGGGGAAACGGCATAACAATTGGGAAAATGGCCCTAATTAAATTTTCAAGTATGCATGCTTTTTAAACAAAATATTAATTATTTTCATAAAGACTACATTTTGATGGATTATTTACATTACTAAAGAAAAGCATTATTTGCACTTCAAAACAAATGGTTTTATTAAAAAAAAAAAAAAACAGATGGGGATAACAACTGGATCGAACCCGGGTCAAGCAAGCAGTCGACTCGCTCACCTACCGTGCCGTTTACGATAGTGTTGCTTGCCACATGCCAGCCACGGCAGCCTAGTGGTTAAGTCACTAGCATTGCACGTTCGTGGTCCCGGGTTCGAATCCCGGTCAAGGCATGGATGTTTCACTGTCTAAATAAAAAGTGTTCATCGTCATTTCATAATCGTGCCATTGAGCAGAAGTGAGTGGTTGACCGTCTCGATATAACCTTAATGCGTTGAGTGGACATTAAACAGCACATCATCATCATCATCATCAGCTTGCTTCATAGCCTATACAGTACGCTACGGATTCCTTAAATTTTTGGGAGCCCAATATCTCCGAAAATAGAGTGCATTAGGTCAAACGCCAAGACACGTATTGCCTTATTTGTGCTCTACTTTCACTCCCAAAAAGATGGTTGAAATTGGTGACCTCTCAGCTGTAAGGCCCACTTGTTAGTATATATATTAGGGCAGTGCGAGATGACCAAAATGTTAGTTCTCCGTGTCTAGAGTCATAGCATCCTTTTTTGGTGGGGAATCGGTCAAATTACATCTGATTCAGGGACTGTTTAAGACAGGCGCATGTTGCATTTGATCATTGTAATATGTTAATTTGCGGCTCATTGCTAATGAAAAGTACCCAGGACTTGCCACGCGGAGGTGGCCACATTAGAGTTCCTTCCATGCCTGCCCAACTCTTCTAGGCTACTATGGCTTTAAGTGTGCCTTAGTTTAATAAGTGGGCAATTTTGCTCTGTCCAGCAGGCTTGCCTTTATGAACACATCATGGTCTAGTGGGTCACAGACTTGATTCGATTCTTGTGTCAACTCCTTAACAGTTCATTTCCCCACTGCCTGTGTATAGGAGTGTAGGTGACTTAGACTATTTTCAGGAAGATGCATATAATATTTTGCAGTTCCTTGTCTGGGACACCAATCGTCACTGGAGACTCAGTGATAATTTCAACATTCCAATCTATAAAATCAAAGTAACTCTCTGCCTTAAAATTCACTTTAGGAGGTGAGTATATCCTGATCCTATCGGGCTTGCTCTTCCTCGCAGCATCTTAACTGACTTCGTCATGGAGCATAGATGCTAGCAGCCTTCTGGACGACAGTGGCTTGCTTCTTGATGAGATACTTGATGGTGTTACAAGTTGCCCACAGGTTCCTGGGTGCATCAATCGGCATGGGTCTGCATTTAATGTTGAACCACATTGGAGCTTACACATTTGTGACAAAAGTGGCCAAGATCTTGAGATTTTGAGAGGGTCTGTGAGTTCCGATGAATAATCTCAAATTGCAGTTTGCTGTGGTAACCCATCGGGCATGATGCACAACTCCGGGACTCCTCTCCGCAAGCCTGCAGTGCATTCACCACATGATAGTGCTTTACATATGTTATGAACATATTTCTGATCTGAACCGAGTTGCTGATATCGGCCGGTATTGGTTTGAATTTGACCACGGAGTTTTTCACAGTCTTTCAGTTTTTTTGCCGACAGAACCTTTGAAGGCTGTTGGGCCAGAGGTTTCACCATTAACAGCCACCAGTAGATGATGCAGTAGGAGTTCATTGCAATGCAACTGACACACAACTCGGAACAGAAAATGTCACTTTAATAGTGCCTATAATTGCCTATTTCACCCTTAAGCTCCTATTTTGAGATTAATTGTCTTATAAATGCTTATAATGGTAAACTGATACGAAATCACGTTTACATTGTTTTTATTTCTGTCGCTATGAATGAAGGTAAATTAGCAATACGTTTCATAAATTGCCGATTGCGTTGAATTCCTGGAATGTTGAAATCAATTAGTTGATGGCTACCGATTAAATATAGAAATAATACCATTTGGAGAATGAATTGTAGAACTTGTGTTACAGTGTTCAGAATGCAGCTTGCACCTGTCTTAAATTAACAGTCCCCGAATCAGACGTAAATTGACTGGTTTCCCACACTGAAATGGACGCTATACCAGGGATCTGCTACTAGTTGACAAATTTTTTTCACTTAGCTGAGTTCCATAAATTAAAAAACTGCGAAAGCGAGACATATATGCTACTAGTTAAAAATTTTGATTTGGGGCTAATAATAATGCAAAAGCGCAGATGGAAGATATTCTCCGAAATGAAAAGATTTAAACAGTGCCATACTGACGGACAACCACAATTTTTAAGCACTAAGGTGTTTGTGAATCCTACATTTTGGTCTTTTTTCACCACCCTAATCTATATATTGGTATGTGATTTCATTTAAACATGGACTTTTTTGGCCAAAGAACTACTACTTTTACAGAAACTTTTTCACTGTATTGAATTTTGTTTTATTTACAATTGTCTAAACTCCATTTGTTTGTTCACAATTAACAACTGAGAAAATGGTGTACACATATTTCTTCAGGTATTGCCAGTTGTGGAATTTTCTCTGATACCCAAGAAGATCTATAAACTGCCAGATACCTATATATTGGCTGAGGTTGATAATCAGTACTGATACCTGTTGCAACCCTAATTTTTTTTATCATAATGAACAAAGAATTTATGGTCTGAAAATGTAGTTTAAATTTATTAATCCCTTTATTTCCACTTTGATGATAATAGCGAATAATAATCTCATGTGTCAGAATTTTAGAAGTCGTCGTTTCATTGCGGACTATATTTGTAATTTTTCAGAATCAAAGTCAAGGGGTAGAAAATGGAATATGGATGGACCCAACTCCATTTGGAGAATTTCTCTGGTAAGCGCTTTAGAGAATTATGACTTGCATTTAGTACTTCATCTTGTGTTAGTGTGGCAGTTGTAGAAGATAGTAATTGTTCATTCTGTCTCAGGTTCGTTGGCAGAATGGGACGCAACGAGGCAACAGACATCCTAGATCAACGAGAAAGGGGGACTTTCTTAATGAGAGTACGTCCACAAGAACCCACAAACGAAAACGAAACGTGTTATGCGTTAAGTGTAAAGTGAGTAGACAACTTTCACTTTATTTGCAAAGAAAGTATGTTTGTGTGTATCTTAGAGTGTCTGAATAATTCTTTCAATTTTTAGGGCTGATGACAAAGTTAAACACATGAAAGTTCATGTGAAGAACATGGAGGACAGAAGTGTTCGTTTCTATCTTTCGGAAATAAGGTATTTTCGGTCGATTCCAGAATTAATACATTGGTACGAACAAAGAAGCCTTAGCGAAAATTTTAATGGGTAAGTTTTTGTTGGTGGACTAAAATTATTAACTTTGTTATCAACCTGTTAGTGTGAAGCCACTCGCTAAGGAAACACTTGTTTAGGTCAGGAAGTTCTGATTTCTGTATTGAAATCTGGGTGTTGCAATGATTAGAAATATTACTGTTAAAACAAACAAAACGAATGAAGCCAATTAACTTTGAGTTTTTAATTGTAGCATTTAACATTGTTTTAGTCACTTACATAGATTGCTATAAAGGAATAGAAATCTCATAACCAAACAAATGTTTTCTTTACAAGTAGCCTTACAAAAACAAGAACTATATTCTTTAAAATATATAACTTCAGGTGCAATATAAAATACTCATTAGTATAGTGTGTCAGACAGCTAATTTACTGGACACTAGGTGCTGCGTGCATTACAATTTGTTCTTCCACCTGTAAAACTTTATTCTACTGATTATGTTAGAAAGAGAAAAGAGATTTCTTACCGTTCACCGTTGGTTTAATCTTGTCCTTTAATATTTCGCCGAGTTCTCCCCCTCTGGCTTCATCAGAAAATCACATCACTTACGTTGTCGTCAAGAAGGTCATCTTGGAGAGGACTGTCATTTTGTGGATAGTGGTACAGTTCNGGTTGGTTGATGTTTACNTGCCATTTTCCTAATATCTTCTATGTTGAATGATAGCGTCAATTTACTTCATTGCGTTCCTTTCTCACACTTAAAAATGTCTGAGCTTATTTAAAAACACTTTTAAAAACACGTTAAGAAACCAATTGCACAGTTTCGTGGTTCACGAAGTACTGTTTGGTTGAAAGGTTTCAAGACGGGTGGCTGGTTTGATGAGTGGGCGGTGTTGTCGGATTTTTGGTGAAAAACGGTGAAAAAAGTATAAGGAATTGGGGGAAATTTCTGAATGGGTATTTTTTTTTTTTTTTAAAGTGACTGGAGAAGGTTTAGTTCAGATGTGGGGTCAAAATTATTTGGTTGTAAATTTGGAGGTTTGGGCCATTTGAGATCTTGTATCTTTTCTATTTTTGGAATGAAGAGGTGCTTCCATCTAGGGTCTAGGCTTCCCTGTTCCCTATTTAATCAATTTTTATTTTTCCATATTTCTATTGTTTCGTATGTGTCCCTTTTTATTTGTTTATTGGCGTTCTTGATGATTAAACCAACGGTGTACGGTAAGAAATCTCTTTTCTCTTTCTAACATAATCATGTGTGCCTAGACCTGTTTCCGAAAAAACTTAAAAAATTTATTCTACTGCTCTGCTGGTCCACTGGTCTGAGTAGGTGGGAGAAGCATAATTTAAAAGTATAGACATATGTTTCTAAAGTGGTCTATAAGTTATGTCACTGATAGTGAGTTTTTTTTTTTGTCCACCCCAAGTGTCACTTATGCACCAACGTTGTGCAAGAGTTTTTGGCTAAAAACTCAATGAATGTCATCGACCAAGCACAGTACTCGCCTGATATGGCCCCGTGTGACTTTTTTCTGTTCCCGAAGTTAAAATTACCACTTCGAGGAAGGCGTTTTGAGTCAATTGAGGCCATAAAAAAAATTCGCTGAAGGAGCTGAAGGCCATACCTCAATAGGCCTATGAATAATGTATGGAGGATTGGGTCAAGCGCTGGCATAATTGTATTGGATTTGATGGGGCCTACTTTGAAGGCGACAAAATACATTTTTTGTGTTTTATTAAACAATTCCGGGTACTTTTTACACAGAATGTATGTCTCTCCTCTTCACCCAACTTAGCCTGCTCCAGTTAACAAAAAGTCTTATTTTTTCCAATAATCAGTAAAAGTATATTTGTTGTACGACTTAAAGGCTAGTTTACATGACGATAGTAAAACGTGATAGTTGCTGGCATGACAGCAACTATTGTGGAACTTGTTATGTGAACTGCATTAAGAGAGTTAAAGTTGTCCTGCTGTGAGAGTTTCTTGGACTATCGCCGCAGTGTCAGCAGTTGCACAGGCATTTTCGTGAGAGCTGGTCTTTGTTTCCGGCGCATGGCGAGTGTTAAGCGATTTGTGGTTTCTCTGCGATTTGACATTTTTGTAACACTATCGTCAATACCTGTGTACTCGTCTGTGGGATAAGACGGACCCGAACTTCAAGGTAAGAGAGATGCAGCTGAAGTGGCTCTGCTTTTGGCCTTTTGTATTTCTACCAAGAAGGAATTGAGACAAAAATTTGAAACACAGCAATTGTTTTTCCCATCCACTTCCTATTGCACTACTTTTATGTTCTCTAGTTTTTGTACGTTTTTCTAGAACGGTGAACGCGGCTTCAAACGTTTCCATTTCTGATATTTTTGTGTTCAGAAGTTTGCCGGAAACAAAGAACAGTTCTCATGAAAGCACGTGCATGACTTGTCAAGGTGACAGTGGCGCAACAGTCCAAGACATTCACAACATGACTGTTACAATATCTCACAGACACCTAGTCCTGTAAAAACTTCTCATAGTGAGAGTGAAATATAGCTACTTTCTTGACAGCTACTATCATTGTGTAAACTAGCCTGAAGAGATGAAAATATGATTTTGACTGAAAACCATATAAAGTCTTATTGTTTGTTTTTCTTCAAGGTTGGATGTAACCTTGAATGAGCCAGTTAAAAACTGGAGACAAGAAGGTGCCTCTGCCAGATCATCAGTAGTGTCTGGGTGAGTTCTCATTACAATAGAAATCACATTTAAAGTACACTATATTAGTAAATAGAATTGTACATTGTCCATTTTTTAATAGCAATTAATCGTATCCTCTAGTTTGGTTATACACTAATTCAAAGGTTTTTGTAGCGGATGTTGTTCAACACTGTTTATGAGCATGAAACGAAATCGGGTACCGTAAACAACTTCGAATTAACTGTTTATTGCAACTAGCTTTGCTGAATACTTCCTTAAAAACTATGTATGTAAACAAATATATTTATGCTGACTTTTATATGTAAGCTCTGAACTCTTCTCCATGTATTAACGAAACATTTCAGTAAAAATTTAGGTACTACTAACAAATAAATATGTAAAGAGAAAACCCGTCTTAGCCTTAAATGTAATAGAGTTGCTAAAATTACACATTTAATTAACATATCCCTACTATTGTGTCTACATAAAAATTAATTCCTTTTCATAAAATGAATAGGCACATTTCAGAGGATGGTGGTCTGCATCCAGCCTGTACTCTTCTTTATGTAAATAGATGCATCTGAAGACACGTAGTCTTGACCATAAACGTTGGGCATGCGTTGGAAAATTGCAATAGGTGTGTTGCCTTCTGCTTCCACAGTGGAATTTTCCAATTGAAATGCCACGTCTACATTATTACCTTATACTGGACGAAAGCACGACAGACGGGCCTCTTTATATGCATGACCGGATGGTAACGATATACATTTGCATGATGACTTGTACATCAACCAACAAAATGCTGCCCCGTCGGCACCTTTTGATTTGACTGCCCCTCACATGCATCGGTACACCTCTAAAAATGTCTACACATTTTCAGCTCAGAAATGAATAAGTTCTGTTCATTCTGTAGCAGACCTGTTAATAAATTATTAATACTAATAAAAACCTATGCAAGTAACACGTTTTGTCATGTTTTGTATTTTATATTTGCAGATGGAGCACGAGTCCAAGATGAAATGCCTTTGATAGTATTTTGTCGCATCTGTGATATCACCATGCCACAAGTCAAGAACAGTGCAAATTCAGTGTCGACGACCTGATCGATTGTTGTTATTGTTGCATGCAGTTTTTAACGTTAAACTTTTGCATAAATATAATGTGCACGAATTTTACACGTCAGTAAGACAAGTTGACAGTTTTATGCGAGAGTGGAAAGAAGGAAGAGTACAAAATGGGGAAGTGAAGTTGTTGTCACATGTAATGCTCAGAAATATGCCACAGACATGTTGTTAAAGTGTACTGTCTTATGTATATATATATATTGTTAATGTTGTACAAACACAGTGTGCATTTACTAAAAACCTTAAGTTTTAAAGTTAATGTGCAAGCGCAGTGGCGTGAAAGTGTGCCAACTACATGGGGTGGTCGCTACGCTTTTGTAAGTATTGATTAAGATTAATTGTACCTGTAATTGCTTATGTATTTTCTGGTTATATTGAAATGTGCATCAAACCAAGAAATACTAGTCTGTATATAGCAGGTTGCTTTATACTGCAGAGTTATAAAAACACAAACTATGTTTGATGTTGCATATGGATGTGGGCATGTTTTTTTGTCGGCAGCTCTTGTATAATTTTTTGTAAGAACTTGATTTTCATAGCTTGTTGTAAATGTAAGTTTGTATGTAATGGTGTTTTCATTTCTTTTTAATTGTAAATAGTTATTTCAGCATCAGCCATAAAAGGAAGTATTCTTAAAACCTCTGTTTTACATTTGTGAAGTGTTGTTTAAAAATAATGTTTATAAAATCCGATACTAATGATAAGTGTGCATTTTTGTGTAATCACTTTGTTTAGCTCGTAGAATTCAGACAGAAGATAATTTTCTTAAAGTTTTAAATTTGGCGCTGTGTTTACTTTATATTAGACTTAAGTTTGGAAAAAAAATTTGAAAACAGGAGATAAAATGCATTATATGGCATGGCATTTTACCATACAATGTTTGATGTTAGAATCTTACTGGAAAAAACTTAAGATGGAGAACATAAAATTGAAGTTCAACTATACTTTTTTAAATACGTGTTACTATAACTATAGTGTTAACGATGCTAGGCTGTGTCCGTGGAGGTAATCAATACTATAGTACTTGCTCTAAGAAACTGTACAATGAACTGCATGGTTTGTCTTCTGTTTGGTTGAGAAACTGAGATGGTTAATGAGCCTGAGCTGGCATATTTCTCAACTGTTGTGAAGGCAACATGTTAACACTGAAGAAATAATCCCAGTCCAGTTGCAAGCAAGCTATTGTGTGGTTTCTTGCATTGCATCGTGTATTATGGCAAAATCTGACCAGAAGTACATAACGCAAGATCTAGCGTTGTGATCAAGTCTCCAAGTGTTACGTAAAGTGCTTTTATCCATTAGGGCGTTAGTATATAATTGACGACTCTGCGAATTTTCCCTGTGCATAGAATAGGTTGTGTGAAAGTAAATATTCCAAGTTGAACCTAAAAGTTCTTGTATCATGAACTGGGTCTGAACTGCCAACAAATTGAATTAATTATTCCTTAAGATTTTGGTGTAATAGCTGCAAAAGATAGCATTTTAATTCGTGTGACAACGAATATTATGTTTTTCTATTATCCATTGTCTGGTTATCTCTATTTGCTATGATTCGAAAGATTTGCCTACTCTCGTCATGAAGTATTTTGAAATCGCTGCAGAGTATGTTAATCGACTGGATCGTTGGTTCGAATCCCAGAGCGGACAGAGACATTTCAGACCGATTCTCAGCAGCGATTTCAAGATTCCTGATAAGAGTAGAGACATCTCTCGAAACGTAAAAAGTAGATCTAACCAGACAATGGATAATGTCAAATTTAGAAGTATAGAAATTAGAATATTATGGTTGTCATCAGCTTGTTTTCGTCCACAACAAACTCTAAAAAAGAAATAGTATCTTTATATGTATAGTGTTATTATCTATTTACTTACAGCTTTAACCTAACTGGAAATGTACATTGGATATAGTGTTTCGTATCTCGTAGCAACAAATGCACATTTCTCCGGATTTGAGATTGTCTGATTCACATTAGCTAGGAAGCTGAATTTTAAGTTTTCGGAAAATCTAGCTAGCCGAGAATGAGTAATTAAATGTACGAGGTCTGTCCAAAATGAAACCAAACTTTCGAAATAGCACTCCAATGAATCGATGCTGGCTTGTCTGGTTACTAGCGCCGCATAGAGGGATTCTTCAGAAGTAATGTACCGTGTATTGCGTCATTCTACGTTGTTTAGTTTTCAGTCGGCAAGCGTTTAAGTGAAGTAGTGTTTTATTGTTGTGGCGATTTTGTTGTGAAAGAAAATGGAGATTCTCGAAGAGCAACGCGTCTGTATCAAATTTTGTTTTAAATTGGGCAAAACGTTTACCCAGGTCTCATCGCCTGTTATGACGTTCCTCAGGAAACTATAGTCCTCATTTTATCGATTCAGAAGATCTTGACGGTGCTTCTTTTTGTTAATCTGTAAGCAACCGTGGAACGAATTTTGCAGCCACCCGATGCATGTTCAGTTTTTCAGTCAAAATCGTATGACCCAAACTTTTGCTAATTCTTACTTCTTCTGCTATTTCACGGACGGTCAACCGACGATTTTCCCGTAGCACAACACGCACTTCCTCAACATGAACGTCGTCACTCGATGTTATGGCTGCCCAGGTTTTGCATTGTCTTCAATGGATGTTCTGCCTGCTTTGAACCATTGATCCCAAATCTCTAATGTCTCCTCCTTACCACCATCAAAACCCAGTCTTGTCTCATCACTGAAAAAGCTACCCAGAATATTCCCGACCTCATTTTTTGAAACGGCACAATTTCCAACATTGTCTCACTCTCTCTATTTGGCATTACACACTGTTGAGCAACTCTTAAAAAAGGCACAAGTTTGTGCTATTTTGGAAAACCTATGGGGTAGTGGCCCTAAAACCCATCTCACTCTCTTAGACTTAATGCAAAGGTCAGCTTTTGTGTTTGATCGGTGACCCATTCCTCAATAGTTATTTTATACCTTCTCTCGCGTCGTCGTGCGGTCCCTGACCTTTGTCTGTGTACAAAAGTTGGTAAGTTTTTGAAGCATTGATGTTGTTTAAAAGAAGAAAAAAATGGATTCTACCTCCGACTTAGGATCAGATTAGTTTCAACACACTCCACTTCAGACTGCCACAGTAATTGTTTGAGCTGTCAGAATTGAAAGACACATACTGAAATGTAGTCCTCATAATGTAATAATATACAATCATATTTTTGAAGTACGAGTCCAGCAATTACTAATTGTACTGTACAAATCGTGACAGTTCAGACTCCAGAAGTGTGCCTTGCTTGTACTTAACATGCCTTCAAGTTTGTGGAAATGTAACAGTTATCACATCTTTATCATGTTCAGTTTGTTACTGTCTTTTTAAGGTCTGTAATGTATGTTTTTGTAATAGCCTAATAATGTGTCATGGACAAGCTATTTTTATTTTGCAGATATTGTGAAGTTGGTTAAACACTAATATTTCCTTCGTCTTTCAAATATGGTTTGCACAGTTGTTAAAAACTGAATAAAATGCTGTACAGGAAAAATATATGGTCTCCTTGTACTGTAGTAGCCAAAATCAATCGCGTTATAGAGTGAGGCCACTTAAGAGTCGAATGGAGTTAAAATGTGTGATGTTGTGTTTTATGTTAGGCTATATTTATGACCACTAAATAGTACCAAACATGCGATTTACTTGAATGTACTCTTCCTGACATTAATTTCTGTACTAAATTGTCTGGTTATAGCTGTACTTGCTATGTTTTGAGAGACCTCTATCTCTACTCTTGACATGAGACATCTTGAAATCGCTGCTGCTGAGAATTGTCCTGCAATTTCTCTGTCCGCTTTGGGATTCAAATCCACTCGGCTTGATCTCGATCTCGATCCACAGTCGATGATGATTTCAAGATGTCTAATGACTAAATATAACAAGTAGAGCACAATGGACAATGTCCAACTAAGTCGTATAGAAGTTCATACCTGCCTACTCCCGATTTTGTCGTACAATGTACGATTTTAGAGCAACTTGTACGACATCGAGTTTATTTTTTGTACGATTTCTGTTGTGTCAGAGTCAAAATTGGAATGTTTTACCTTTTTATTAATAAATAATAAACACAAGCGATAATTGAGGTACAATTGTATTAAACTCGATGTAGTGCGTGATTTCCGGCATAAACGAGTTTCCTTTTGCTTTTAAATTTCTTGCTTCTGAAGACATTCGAGAGTTTTGAATGATTTTCGATGACGTGTTGTTCTGCACAGGCCGTACATGTAGGATCCAAACCCGGTGGCACTATTGCAAAGCTATTGAAGCTGAAGGAAGAAGCACCAACTTCTTTGTTGTTCTGCGTAGACCTCCCCCCAAAATTCAAGGTCGGGNTTNGATGCNAGCAAAGTGGCAGGAGGCAATGTCTGTGCAGGGCTTGTGGACTCCTGCACATTTGGAAAATTTCCACTTCCTCAAACTGTCTTTACCAATGAGTCAGTCAGATAACAAAGGAGAATTGGTCAGATTGTTTAAACATGTTCAGACTTCAGAGATTGTGTTAATTTATGGAGTTTATTTTTGTGTTATACAATGTCACTAAGCAAAAAAGTGCCAAAAAACTATAATCAAGTGTTTTTGGATTCATACACCACGGAATACCCCTTCATATTAAAAGTTTACTCTCCCAACCCCCTATTTTCAGTAAAGCACAGATTTGGCACTAAATGGATTGCAGTTTCTCATTAATGTTGCACCAGGGAATTATTTCCAAGTAATTAGTGTGCTAATTTTTCTGTCTCTGTCTGTTTGGCAGCAGTGGTCACGATTAAAGAATGACATGATGATGATGATTTTGGTGTTTTACATCCCGTCGACACACAATGGGTCATTAGGGACGATGAAACAATGTTGATTGTGATTAATGAAGGTGAACTTAATTCTATATGAAGGTGNTGATGAACACTTTTTATTGAAACAGTGAGCAACACCCAGCCCTGGCCAGGAATCGAACCTGGGACCTCCAGCGTACAAGGCCAGGTGGCTAACCACTAGGCTACCGGGGCCGGCAAAAAATGACATCACATACTTTAACTCCAGCTAACTCTAAACTTATTCAATTTTGAATCCCCATTTAACTAAACTGCAAAGGATGAGAACCTATACCTGTCATAGGTTTCAAAACAAAGATTGATGTATTAACGATGACAGTTATTAATATGTAGCTTCTTACAAACAAATAGACAATATCCTGATTAAGGCGCTACATACACTTCGGTTTCTTCACAGGATCTTCGTCCGATGTCCACAACATGTTAAACAAATTGCGTACAAAACATTAGTACTCCCTATTATCCAACACTTTAATAGCGTTTGGGAGCCCTATGAAGTAGGGTTACAAAATCGTGTTCAGTCAGTACAACGAAGGGCAGCTAGTTTCGTTTTGGGCCAATGGGACAGGATGGATAGTGTAACCNAGATGTTAGGTTGGGAACCTTGCAATGTATATCGTCTATAGATCGTGTAGAATTAGGAGATTAGAACAGTTAACTAGTTCTCATTCTCGGGTAAATGTGGGTTCAAGAGGTTATACAACCTGCACTAGACCGTGTGGATAAAAGAAAGGAAATCGGATGCAAGACTAACGCGTACTTTTGGTCCTTTTTTTTCCTAGAACGATTCGAGATTGGAATCGCGTAAACATGGATTTGTAACATATGGTACTGTCGTACCCCCTGCCAAATGCCATTATGGTGATTGCGGGGTAAGATGTAGACGTATTTGTATCTCTGAATGTTCCATTGAACTTGTGCAGTAGATTTCTCTTTTGAAGTACTGTGGCGAGAATGATAACCAGAACACAAAAACACCTTCCCAGCCAATGTGGGAACTCTGATTGGTTGCCTTTGGAGTAGGGTACGTAATTTTCCGGAAAATATGAAACCGGTAAATTTACTCAAACTGGAAAATATGGAAAAATGTAATTTACTGGAAAAATGAAAAAATCCCAGTATATCCATTTTTTAGACACATGTATGTATTTCTTTTGACCAGATTCAAAAACCTCTACATATACATGGTGTTTGTAAAGAAAAAAAAATAGAAGACACAAGCAGCTTTGAATATGTTGTTTTTTAAGAAGCAACAGTGCTTTACATATTAAAGAGTTGATAATCTGTCCAAATAGATCCACAGTACTTGGCAAGGTTTGTCGTCATTGAAAAATGTGATTTGAATTGTTTTTGGTAACTGTTTAAACATGTTCTTGAAGTCTACCTTACTTTGCAGTGTTGGTATTGTTTTTATCAAGAAAAGGATAATCATCTTGGGGAAAGAATATTTAAATATGACGCTATCTGCTTGAAATTTTTGTACTTTAGCTGCTCATTTAAAATTGAAGTTAAACTAGTTGCTATACATATATATATTTTTTTTCATGTTGATAATAGTCTTGGAATGCCAAAGGAAGTGTTGTGTATGACCCTTGAGTTGCACTGATTTGTAGCTGAATAGAATAAAAATTTTGTCTATCACTGTTGTCTGGAGGACCCATCATGACTCCAGTGTTATCCTCAGGTCATTCTTCTTGTAAACTAAAAGTTATAAATGGACTTGTTGTAAATCATACACTTGTCAGGTTTGTTTCAAAATGTTTGTCTAACTTTCCTTAATTTGGGCACCTCAGATTTTATTTTCTTGCTTGGCCCTTTATGCTTTCTTTTGAATGGAAACTTGCTCTGCTTATCTGATTTGACTGGTTTATTTAAAACTAAATTAAATAAAGCATTATGATTATTAAACTGATATTTGAAAACAAGTTTAAATGTGAAGGAATTTTAATTTCTCCAGGACAACTTCGTGCAGTACCACCTTCATCCATTTAGCCGTTTTCTCGCGAATCATTCGGTCCGAGTGAGCTGATGGGCTAAGGTTGTTTGTCGATGTTTTTAGAATTAGTACCGGGTCAGAGTTTTTTGTGCTCTCATTGTGTTGTTTAGTAATTACTTTTTATGAATATTATACTTCGACATTTGTAACGTTTTGTATAATATAAATGAAGGTTTAAACTTTTTTAGTTTTTGAGCATTTTTTTTTAATTTTCCTCCTTTTTAATCACAAATTATGAAGCAAGAAATCACGCTAGTCCTGGGGGATGGTCTCATTGAAAAGTGTATTTTTTTCTATATGAACGACATAAAAAACCAAAATCAATATTTTGACACCTAAGGTTTCTTTTCACAACAGAGTTCACATTTGTTCAAACCTGTACATTTAGGGCACAAATATATTTGTTTAATTGACCTTATTCACGTTGGTCACTGATAGGACATTAAACAACATTCTATATCTAATTACCATCATAATATAAGCTAGTTTTTTTGTTTATTGTTAATACGTAGGGTACTGCAGCGATTTTAAATGCGATTCTGCTCGCCTTGTGGCATGAAAGGTTGGTTCAAAAATTATAAGAGGCAAGTGTACCTCATGACATTTTGTATTGAATAATGTCACTATTGTACATGTGCCTCAATGTTAAATGTTTGATATATAATTATTGTTGAATAAAATGTCTATTATATGAAAGATATTTCAGTTTTAGTGAGAAAACCTCACCATCAGCAGAAGTGAATAGGTGTTGGACATCCAGTACTTGTTTCCTATTTAAGGATGATGTTTTCTCAGTAAAGCTGACACACCTTTCTTTTAAATATAATCCCGAGAAGGGATTTCAATCTTCGTGTGTATTGTCTTTGGCAGGACTAACAAAGGTTGTTTGTTGAGATAAAAACTGTTTATACTTGTTGATGCTTTAGGCAAAGAAACGGAACCTCAGTGGAAGGAATGCTGTTTGTAGAGAACTTTACTATTTAGATACACTGCTAGTTTGTGTAATGAGAAAATTAGTGACTAGACTGTACAAGTAATTGTTGTATAGGGAAGAAATTTTAATTTTGTGTGACACTTTTGAATCTTTTTGATTCACTTTTAATGACTGTCCATCACAGACACTAACTCAACTACAACATGTTAGAGCATGTTGTATCGTGCTCATATTGAATATATGTAAGTTCTGTGTGACTATGTATTTCTTAAGGTGTTGCACAAATAAAAGGGAAAATTATATCCTCAAATACTAGTTAAAAGTTAAGGGCTGTGTGAATCACCCTCCAAGACAACAGAATGCTGCATACATATTACATTTGGAAAAGTGCATTAATGCTCCTTAGGTGTAAGTTGTCCATACATGTACACATCAAGTTAAATAAAGATATTAGGAAAAATAATCCTGTTCTTCTTTGTGTTGATATTACCCTATTTCTCTAAATGTAACTATTTTTTTTGTCCCTAAAAACATGAGGTAAAAAGAGATTTTGAAATTCCCTGACTTTTCTGCACTAAAATTACAATATTCCAGAAAATGCATAGCTTATAGAAAAAAAAAGTGAGAGACCCTGAAGTAATGTGACTACTTGTACTCTTGATAAAAAATATCTAGCAACCTTAAGGAACCTACTCTAAGCACATCAAATAGAAAAAAATGAACGAAAAGGAAGGAGAAAATAATGTGAGATATCCATTGATAAAGGGAGGGTCAAGAAAAAACGAGTGAAGAAGTGGGGCAAGAAGGGAATGGAAAAACAGAAAAGAGGGATAAGGAGAAATGAATTTCAAAAGAGGAATAATGTACAGTGTGGAAGATATGGTGAAAATAAAGTGCTAAAATCAACAGGAATAAAGAAATGGAGAGAAATAAAAGACATGATGAAATATAGAAGAAAATGTAACAAAGATCAAATGTAGCAGAAGAACAATGGAAGATGAAAAAAATGTAGGAGAAAGAAATAGAATGGGTGCGAAAGAAATGCAACTGAGAAATAGGAGAATAAAGAGAAGTCTAGAAAGACAGAGGGAAGGAAGAGGTAATTATATTTTATTTAAGAGTACAATCTTAATGTTTTGTCTTCCCTTCATTTATTTATGTCCTGGCTTTAAATTCATTGTTAGTGCATCTGTTTTGAATTTGTTTTCAATACCCTCCTTTCCTTTCAAAACCTGCCTGGGGCAAGGATTTGATAATGCACGGACCGTTCTCAATTCCAAAAATCTAATGGAAGGATTCATTTCATTGAATTGTTTAAGGAATTCTTCAAATTACTCGTTTCCTTTGTCCCATATTACCAAAATATCATCAACAGATCTCGCATATAGTTTATATTCGTATTTGTACCGTGTACAATTAAATGTAATCCTGAGGGATGGGAAATTGGGAGTGGAAGACGCTATCATGCAAATGGCCGCCTCTACTTTTCTTGCAAACTGTTAATCTTTTGGCGACTGAGCTCTATTTTGCCTTTGACTCATTTGAGGTTGTCCTTCAGGTGTTCCATAGTTTCCAGGTTGTCNGCATACACTTTCTCTTTCAGATTATCCCAAAGCAGGGTGGCTACAAAATGCCAGATATGAAATTCCCTGACTTTTCCCGGTTTTCCAGGCTATAAATTTTATTTTCCCTGACACATACACTACGCAACAAAATT
>KZ869095.1:117307-127331 GCA_003456935.1 Machilis hrabei | reverse complement strand
CAAATTTCACATCAATACGACCATTTTTTCGATTCAAAAGAATAGCTTTAAAAATCCATGCTTTAATTTTGGTAATGAGTTTAGTAACACTAATTCACAGCAGAATATGGACTAGGAGAAGTTATAGTTGGAAACGAGCGTAAAGCTCAAAAGAAAAATGACATTGACAGTCCTTTTAATGCAAAATACACTTTATGTAACTAAATGTTTACCAAGAAATGAAAAACAAATGTTTATCTTTCGTAAAATCTCTTGCCAAACGTTCTCTTTCTTGTTTTACCCATAAAGTTCGAGTTTTTGGTATATCGAAAGTGCCTTTAACCCCATTAATTCCAATAATGTACTTTTAAAGGTCTATCCTCCCGACAAACAATACATGCTGTCGTAATCTCTTGGAATATGTAAATGCTTCTAATACACGTAATTGTTATGTATCAATGATGACTGCACATAAAGTAATTACAAATATTAACACGTAGAATTAAAAACTGTGTAACACAGTCTTCGCAAAAAAATCACACTAAAGAAGACGTACGTAACAATAACACTTAAAGTATCAGTATGGACAAAACGAAAGAAGGATATACAATTAGTCTGATTATTTACTTTCATAGTTTTGAATGTAAGAAATGGGCACACAATAAACCATGAACCCCCTGCCAAGTACCTTACCGGTTGATTGCAGGGTATGATGTAGATGTAGATGTAAAAAGTTTATATTTTACAANAAAATAAAGAGGATTCAAGGACTCAAAATACATTTACAGATGTAACGTGAATTCATTTGTAATTAAACAACATTTTGTCGTCATACAACACGGTACATTTTACGTCCAGTAGCAATAATTATACTTTACTTGAAGATGAATCGATAATCAAGACTAACTAACGAAACAAACCCACAACCTGCCCTTCTGGAGTCTTCTGCAAAGACAATACATTACCAGCATCGATTCTGTNATACAGTACCAGCATCGATTTTGTCATATCCAAACGAAGCGTAGCGCAAATTTCGTNTCGCTTAAAACGCAAATTTTCGTTCACTTACCATCTACGAAAAATTAAATTCGCTANNNCNTNNTTCAGGCTTCGCCTGAAAGACGTAAGTGCCGAATGTAATTTTTCGTAGCTTGGTAAGTGAACGAAAATTTGCGTTTTAAGCGATACGAAATTTGCGCTACTCTTCGTTTGGATATGACAAAATCGATGCTGGTAGTATAACTCCAAGATGTCGGCTCATTAAGGTTGGAGGTTCAATCCTGTGCTATGTATACAACGCTACAGAAAGTAAGAGATACTTTGTGATAGATCAACTAGGAAAACACATAACGTGATTACATGAGGCAAATTGCAATCCACGGAATTACTTACTTTAAATTGAACACTTTACTATGAACATTATACATGAGTGTTACAAATGTAAAAGGAAGACGCATAGGTCACGTGCTCCAGTACTGTGTTGTAAATTTAAATCCTCCGATGGCAAAGCCTGAAAGCACGTCATTTACATGCATTACACGGTACAAGGCGNGTGCAGTAGTCCACACAAATTAAATTAGAGCTTGCCCCTAATGTATAAATCCGACGTGCAGAAACATTCAGTACATGATAATTGAAAGTGCATTATTTGGCATTACTAAAAACTGATTATTGTTAACTTGTATTAAAACTGCTAAATGTCCGTTACATAACTATACAGTGTGATCTGGCCATCTTAATAAGTTCGTTACTACGAGAGATAGGACGAAAACATGTTGTACAAAAGTTTAACAGTTAAGAATGTTCTATTAGAAATTGTGTTCGTTAAATAAATTTACGTACAGGATATAAATGATATAATAACCATACAATGTCATCCATAAAAATGTATTAGATAGTTATTCATAGTGTTAGTGCTGTAATACTAACAATTCTACTGTATTATGGTAATTAGTTGTACAGTACTTTTCTTAACCATGTTTGATACCATTTTAAAAATAATTTCTTGTTCTGTACACAAAATGTAAGTATTGAGGCTCGGAAAGGGAAATACATATCAAGTATATCATGTACCTTGAATATAATTTGTTTTCCAATTTCACTTCACAAACTGTTCTTGCAGGTCAGACAATTTTGGAAACGGCTAGAGTATAATTTTCTACATCTACAGTATACCCTGCAATCAACCGGTAAGGTACTTGGCAGGGGGTTTGGTTGCAAGAAGAGACTAACCTCATGGTTGCATGAGCATCAGTCAACTAAACTAAACATATCAACCATCTCTGATCGTACTGCAAAATTATAATGAGTTAGCCCTGTAAAGTTAAATTATTTACATTTTTGTTATTTTTGTTAACTTCAAAGTGCAACTAAACTCCTTTAACGCCACAGTGTTTCCTCTCCTTCAGTGTTACAAGATTTTGATTGCACTTTAGCTGTAAAGAAAACTAGCAGCAAATGAGTCTGACTGCTTTTTTTCCACAAGGTTGCATTTGAAGCAAAATGCACACAGTACCTATGAAATGTTATCACTTTCAATCATTGGTAGGGTAAAGGGAAAAGAGGGAAAATTGTCAGAAAAACATAATATTTTACAAAAATTACCATATATTTACAACGAAAGTCCAAACTTACAAAGAAAAATGTTAACATTATTTACACTCATTGATTTGTTTGCTGAAGCATGACTTTGAAGGAATTTGCACAGAAGCGTCACCATACGATTGGGAGAATACGTGGTTCCTCCCTTTAGTACGTCATTTTCTGTACATAGCATTTCTTAATGTAACCATCTGGTCTCCATTGGTAATGCGAACAAAAACAAGTGGGTCAGGAAAAAGAGGGTATACGAACACACAATCTCACTCAGATGTGTACACCTTTAATGTTGGGAAAGGAGAGATAGAGGCTGGAACTGGTGGGGCCCGACGCTGCGTCGCGTTGCATAGTAACCGGTGTTACGCGTGCATTCTTCTTCTTGACTTGGTTGAGGCAAATACCTCGCTACGGCCAGGGGCCTGTTTCACAAAAGTGACAAGATTAGTAATATCAGTGTAGAGCTTGTAAAACTGGAGTTGACTGACAAGCGTCTGTTTCATAAGGCTACCAGTGTTAATGACAAACGATAAGTGACAAACCTGTCATTGACAAGTGAATTTCTACTAGTTTATAAGGATTCTGTTTTAGAAAAGTACAAGACTTGTCAACTTTACTTGTATTACTACTTTAAAAGGACAAGTTTGAAAAGTACGGTCACTTGTTTAACAAGTAAATATTTAGTGGGACACAGGAAACAAAGTTGACATATAAATCGAGTATTAAATATATAAAGACAAGTGTGTACATAACTATATGTGCATATTAAGTGTATACATAACTGTGTGTATATTAAATGTGTAAATAACTGTGTGTGTTGTTTAGGCCTAGTTATTTATACATGAAGAATGATATGTCCAAATTGCAGAACTTTGAAAAACACAGGCCTCTTTTTCAGTTTTCTCTGACTGCCATCTATAACTGTTTGGTAAACAAAAAAAAACACCAGTGAATCAGTGAACATAGTCTGAAAAATTGCACTATCTCATCTATTTCTTGATAAATGCTCACAAAATAAATAATAATCATGGTACTAATTATAAACAAGGAAATAATAAGCTATTTGTACTATAGCCCCCTCCCTTACACAAGAATTTTTGGGAGGATAAGTTGTTCATTGTTAACATGGGGGCTAAATGAGCATATTTAATGTAGAAAAAACAACATTATTAGAATTGAACAGCGAAAACCGAGAGCTTTCACATTGTATGTAATATGTCCAAATTATAGAACTTATAAAACACCTCAGTTTTCCAGTTTTCGCAGACTCCACCGCTAAGATAAGGATGTAGCAAACAGTCCCTCTTACAGTATTTATAGGCCTACGTGGAATTTGTTTGCATTACATTTAGGTTACATTATTACTACAAACCAATACACAAAGAATATAATTTTATCTGCATTACGTAAGAAAGTCCTATCATCAATTCGGCAAGACTAATTATAGTTTGTGTTGACAGCTCTTATGCGAATTTATTAATCCTCAGCAAAAGGTTAGGAATTAGCACAACACGAACATAAATAGAGGCTTGGTTCAACATTGTCAAGTTTATGGATTACTGTTACTTGTTTAAAAATTGCAGTTTGCAAAACCTTGTCAATATAAACTATACTCTTACCACAAATTCTTTGTGTCAGCTCTTAGATGATTTTTTTGGGGTAGTCCATGAAACCAAACATGAGCCGATGCAGTGTTAATGGGTTTGCAAGTGGGGGACCATTTGCTACTTCACACAAGACATACTGTATCTAAATATGAAATACATTTTGCACTTACCAAAGTCCTCTTTTTCAAATTAGGCAAAAAGTATCACGCAAATAGCTCCATTCTTTATTTGATACCAAGCCGAAAGATTCGGCAATTTGGTGTATTTCCTTTCACTTCTCGGCTTTCACTTGTTTTGTAAGTTGAGATTGCGGTTCTGCAAAATATAGGGGAACACAAAGATGTTATATTTGGAGCATTTAATGCTCAACTTACAAAACAAGTGAAAACCGAGAAATGGAAGGAAATACACCAAATTGCCGAATCTTTCGGCTTCGTATTAAATAAAGAATGGAGCTATTTGCGTGATACATTTTGACCTAATTTGAAAAAGAGGACTTTGGTAAGTGCAAAATTTATTTCATATTTATATACAGTGTGTCTTGTGCGAAGTAGCAAATGGTCCCCCACTTGCAAACCCATTAACACTGCAACGGCTCATATTTGGTTTCATGGACCACCTCCCCCCAAAAAAAACATCTAGGAGCTGGCTCAAAGAATTTGTGGTAAGAGTATAGTTTATATTGACAAGGTTTTGCAAACTGCAATTTATAAACAAATAACAGTAATCCATAAACTTTATAATGTTGAACCAAGCCTCTATTTATGTTCGTGTTGTGCTAATTCCTAACCTAACCTTTTGCTGAGGATTAATAAATTCACATAAGGAGNTGTCAACACAAACTATAGTCTTGCCGAATTTATGATAGGACTTTCTTACGTAGTGCAGGTAAAATTATATTCTTTATGTAGTGGTTTGTAGTAATAATGTAACCTAAATTTAATGCAAACAAATTCCATGTAGGACTATAAATATGTAAATACCACTGGATTAAATACAGTTTTTGCAAGAGGTACTGTTTGCTACATCCTTATCTTGGCGGTGGTGTCTGCGAAACTGAAAAACTGAGGTATTATTTCAAGTTCTATAATTTGGACATATTACATACAATGTGAAAGCTCTCGGTTTTCGCTGTTCAATTCTAATAATGTTGTTTTTTCTTCATTAAAAATGCTCATTTAGCCCCCATGTTAACAATGAACAACTGATTCTCCCAAAAATTCTTGTGCAAGGGAGGGGCTATAGTACAAAGAGCTTATTATTTCCTTGTTTATAATTAGTACCATGCTTATTATTTATTTTGTGATCATTTATCAAGAAATAGATGAGATAGTGCAATTTTTCAGACTATGTTTACTGATTCACTGGTGTTTTTTTTTTTTTTTTACTAAACAGTTATAGATGGCAGTCAGCGGAAACTGAAAAAGAGACCTGTGTTTTTCAAAGTTCTGCAATTTGGACATAACTGCATAAATAACTAGACCTAAATAACACACACACACACACAGTTATTTACACACTTAATACACACCGTTATTTATACTCTTAATATGCACATACAGTTATGTACACATTTGTCTTTATATCTTCAATACTCGATTTATATGTCTACTTTGTTTCCTGTGTCCCACTCAATATTAACTTGTCAAACAGTTGACCATACTTTTCACACTTGTCCTTTTAAAGTAGTAATACAAGTAAAGTTGACAAGTCTTGTACTTTTCTGAAACAGAATCCTTATAAACTAGTAGAAATTCACTTGTCAATGACAGGCTTGTCACTTGTCGCTTGTCATTAACACTGGTAGCTTTATGAAACAGTCTACTCCAGTTTTACAAGCTCTACACTGATATTACTAGTCTTGTCACTTTTATGAAACAGGCCCTTGGGATCAAAGTTGGCCCCTCCGTTTATCTAAAGCGATAATGCCAACTGAACTTTGCTATTCTACGCTGTTGGTTCACTTGTCAATGTGAAGTCAGTTCAAGTACCACGCGCAATGGTTACACTTTCCCGCAAACAGTTCACAACTAACTGAAAAATTAAGTCATCACTGTGACGATCCATTTTTCTGCGTGCAGATAATATCTATTAAAATTATATATACCATTTATTTAAAAAAGACCAAAGGTAAGGTTTGGTGGGGAGGTATCTTTGTTTTCACCCCTATATGTATACTTACATACACATTCAAATTCCATTTCTTTGTTCCCAGAATGTTATGAATGTATTTCATGCACATCGTCGCTGTCTAGAGAAATAAAATAGGATAGATAGCTCATTATCAACAGTCATCGGGTTTCGACAGTACACAATCCAGTGATGAATGTAACGTCTGCATTCTCGGTTATGGAGGAAATATTCCTCCGTTTCACTGAATAATGGACGTAGGCTCTGGTCTTTCGTTATTATAACTAAAACGACAGACAGAGTGAAACATTACTTCCATGGCAATGTTGGTGAGCCAGCATTTCGATCAATTAAGAGCTCTCGTCTACAGAATGGGAAACATCAGACATGTATTTTTCTTTTTACAGCTTTTCTAGAAGTTCATGTTCCGGTGAATTTTAAATTCATAGGATAAAATACTTTTCCTTCTTAATTTTGTCTAATAATTAACGTTAAATGTATTTCATTCGATTTTAACCACAATATAGCTAGTATAAAATCAATGAATATACTCGTATAAAAAATATCGACTGAAAGTTTTCAACGGATTTATTTTAGTTTAAGGNACCTCAGAGCACTTAAATTAGTTTGAGCAATTTTGTAAATGCGATCGACCACCTTGACTCAAAGTCAATCAATATTTATAGTGTCACTAATGCTGAACACATTGCGCTCGTTAAAAGTGCACCTTCCCGCATTAATAATGGACGTAATGGCGGCTGAATACATCCCTTTTCTGCACTAATCTTAGGAGGACGCCATAGCACAGCACGCTTAAATTTACATTTGTGGAGTATCAGTGCGATCATCTGGCCTCTAAACACACATTCTCATTCTCTCGTGGATTAAATTCTCTAGTTTCATTTTCTACAAAGAAAATAAAAGGTTACCGGAGAGAAATTCGTAGATAATCGTTTCGTGGGACTCAGTTCTCGGCCATTAGAAAGGGCTGTTGTGTCAACGCTTCGTCGTAAGCGGGCCACTCTAGCTATCACGTGAATTCGGTGTTTTTTTTATGTTAGCTGTGTATACTTGAGAAGCTTTACAAATGGTGCCAACCTAAAAGCATTACGATATTACCATACTTCCGTGGAGGATTTGTGCATATTTTATGATGTATTTCTGACTGTTGTATACCTTCACACTATTATCTTTAGTAAAATTTCGTTGCAATAATTTATTTTGTATCAATAAGACGAAACATAACGTGCCTTTTCGCTATATTCGACCTTTCAATTGTTCCGTGCAGACTCCCAACAACAATTGATATGGCGCCCAAAAGTAGTCAAAAAAAAACTTTTTATGACCCGTTCTTTATTTAATTGGTATTTTGTAGATATATTTTACAATTTAAAAGCAATTACAAACTAACATAAATCGTTTGAGAACCCTCTTTTCATGTTTTACCAATACAGAAAAGTCGCATGGCTGTTCTCCTCACTGATTCCGAAATCGCTCAAATCACATGACTTACGAAAAATAAAAAACACTACTCATTAATATATTCACTTAATTTAAGTGGTAAATACGTGAAATGTGCATTCATAATTTTTATAATTGTATAATACCAACTGTTTCTTTACTACACCCATACCCACAAGTATACAGTTAGAGTCTAAGGAAGGATGGAGGGAGGGATAGTGTAAGAGGAAGTTGTATAAAATGGTACTAATCATGAACGTATTTCTTATTTATTTTTAAGTCGTAACGTTCAGTGATATTTTAGTATTCGACAACATTTTTTTAAGAAGACCTGAGTTTTATATTCGTGTATTTGTTCTTACAGTTTCAAAAATTGTAATTCTGAAATAAATAAAATGTGGTCAATTCGTTTGAAAGTGGCAATTATGTTTGTGATGCAGCCACGTTAACAAATGTTGAGCTCATTTTGGGCAAACACAAATCGCCGCACGCAATAATTCCACTGTATATTTTCGTCTACAAACGAACAAAACGTTGTACCCACAAAAACTTACCGCGCTATTTATGACAAAGTTAATAGTTTACACTTCCGCCATCTGGTGGCAATGAAAGGTCTACAGATGAAACAAATGTTACAGGGTATGTACTAAAATCCCGGATGGAGAGTTGTAATTCTGGAATTTTATTTGTACAAAAAGGCAAGTGTGTAAAAAATCTTAAAAACAAATTCAGGAAGTTCTTGGCATTGCATTTCTTGTTCGTAGTAAATTGGAATTAATGTTATATTATGTTTCTTTTCTCTTTTGTAAAAGTAGCACATGACAACTGACCAAAGTAAGTTGAAATTGAAAACTAGCCTTAATCACGTAAATTGCGAATTATACAACTTGCTAATGATGACTAGTAATATTGTAGTACAAATCTACCGTAAAATCATACAATTCTAACCGAACGAATAGCTTCAGCAGATAATACGAACAGTGTTTCTTTTTTACTCTTCTCGAAGTAGCTGTCAAAATTCCAGACGCGTATACATCTCCCCTTTAATTTTGTGATGCAAGTCAGGTACGCATGAGAAGAAAAGGCCAGGACCCTTCCTTAATGCACAACCGGAGACAAAAATGAACACATTCAGTTCATGACTTCTAATTCAGTAACTGAGGCCATTTTCTCTTTGAAGCCGCATAATTGTAGTAATTTTACTGCCCAAATTGCAACTATAGCAAATGCTCTTGTAGTTTGGCACATTTATTTTTAACTCATTGTACTGTAATGTATCAAACAGAAAAGTAGATGTGGTTTTAGGAGTACGACGTTAATATAACAAATACTTTTAGGATTTGTAATGATTACAGTGAATATCGGTAATACGAAACTATGTATATAGTACATGTAAATTAGGATATTTAGAAGAAATACTTTATAAAGAGTTTATATTTCGGGTATGGACTCTCGATGGGGCCAGGAATAAAGGTCCGAAGAGTTCCAGTGGACATAACATCCCATTTAACGAAAAACCACCCCCCTGTGGGAACTTGGTGCCGGTTCTTTGGATTTTCTTTCCGAACCATTAGCCGGACAAATAAAAAAAATGAATAGGGATGAAAATGTTTATCATTAAATTCTACATAAAAAATGTTTTATTGGCCATTTAGCTAATGCCCACCCAAATCTCGCAAATGACGTTTGAAGTTGAGGGTAGTTTTGGAGCACGTAACCAAAAATCAACGTAATGCGGTTTCTCACTGCGAATTTACCAAAACAGGTCGGTTTAACAAGAAAAATGGTTAGGTAGGAATTTGCAGTGCAGAATCTCATCTACAAGATCCATGTGTTGCAATTATTTTTACTAACAATTTTGATAGATTTTTCCCGCTTTACTCGCAAACGTGCATTTCGCAATTTGAGCTCATTTCCACACCACCCGTGAGGTAGAGCACCCGGCGCATATTCTTTAAAGTAGTTAACCCTGTAGGCCTATTCCACTAAAATCTTATCTGGTTTTATTCGTTCGTAGGGTTTGTAGCTTTGGTTAATTCTTCTTCGGCTGCTGATTTGAATCATCCTTATCGATGGCAGTTGGTACACATGGTTGAGCAGCGCAATTCAAATTTGGCAAAACCGCGTCGTTTTCCACATCGCTTTTTCCAATTGTAGGATACAAGTTGAAATATTTAATGTAGATTAAAAAATTAATCTAAAAAACACGTTTTTATGCGCCTTAAAAAGAATAAAATAACTCTCCGGGAGAG
>KZ869095.1:88960-108289 GCA_003456935.1 Machilis hrabei | reverse complement strand
CGCCTCATTGGCTAACTAAACGGTTTTAAACTCGGAAACGGTACCCCGCAGACCTCATGTTCCTATATTATTTCGACTCAGAATCAGCTCACCTATTAGCCATTAATATTTTGGAGTAACATTTTGAATCACCCTCTATATACATCAGCCATAAAATAAAATAAAAGTTAGAAGACATATAACATATTATGTTTCTTCATTCATTATTATTATTAACCAAAAGTTACGTGACTTTACAAACGTAACGTAAACAACTTTACAACAACGTGCTTGTTGGCTTGGCTTGGCGATACGTAAAATGCTGAGGGCACGGCATGGAGCTCAGGGCAACCTCCCTTCCCTACAATTCCTATCCCAACCGCACCTCACAACAAACGCGATTGTTCCTGCATCACGAAAAAGTAGCAGTGGGATCAGTTTCTGACCTGATGTCATTAAAGTTGCATGTTCAAAATACTTTATTTGTTGTCACAAATAATTTTACGACATGTAACATGCGTAGTTCCAGCATCAACGCAGAAATGCAACATCAAAAATTGAAAGAAACTGGAGTACGTTTGGCTTTGTTGAAGCAACATTGACACTGTCAGCTATTTAAAAGTAGACGACACAACAATTTGTTTTTGTTTTTCATTGTAGATACCTTTTTTCCATGAACATTTTCTGAATTAACAAAGATTAAAATCGACACAAGTTACGGATATATTTCTGCATCAGCACAAGATCTTAACATCAGTTTCAATCTGTTGTTTCGATTAACAACATTGCCGTGCAGAATTGTAGGTTTGAATTCCCACGGTACTAATACACAACTTAACGTAAAATAATGAATAAAAACCGTTATACAGGGTGTCAGAAATTTCGAGCCCACGGACTCTATGATGAATATTGAGCAATAACGTCCTTGTTACAAAATGCTGTGCGATGCGTACTTTTTGCATAAAAGTTATTAAATGTTGGACGAGATATGACGACGTCAAATAGGACTGGCGTACTGTGTGAAGTAAGACACAACTTTCTACATTGGTTTCACGTAGCACCGTGGTAACGTGTCTGTTTTGTAAGTAGGAAAACTGGGTTCGATCCCATATGTAAGCAACATTTATTACTGTTTTTCTAATTGTTTTATTAGAATTAACAACGGGTTAGAAGAGGCACTTTTATTATTACCAATTTTGCTATTGACAATTGAAATTATGAAAAACAAATGGATATAATTTTAACAAAATAATGTACTACCTGCATATGAATAATTGTGTACATTTGTGTTGCTACAAAAAGAAAGATAAATTCACAATGCAATTATGAATAAATATTAATAAGTGTAGAAGAATAATGTCAATCTGATTTCAACACGTTCACATCAATAAAGGATTCAAACCATTGAATATGATCTTTTGTAGTCGCAATGGAAGCATATTGCAGTTCATGTCTTTGATGTAACTTTAGACTTGATGAGAGACCGAGGGTTTCAACTTTTTAGGATTACCTCTAGCTCTGGTTTATTAAGGAAAGGTTTTGTGCTTTCCTAACAAACATTTTCTGAGATGAGTTTCAGACCGTAATAGTTTTCAAACCATGCCAGCAGTTAGAAAAAAAATCTCGCGAATGCCCAATGATGTACTTATTTTTCTGAAGCTGTTAGAATTTGGCAGCTATCTATTGATCCTTTGAACAATATATTGCATTTCGTATATCATTAGCTTCAAAAAGTGTACTCGAATAACGGATATCTCACCTTGCTGTTAGATCATCACTAAATGAAGTTATATTCGTACTGTGTTGCGCAGTTTTACAGTCCACTTACATAAGGGGGCCAGTATAAGAAATGTGAACAAACTCCTTCTTTGTCAGAAATCAGACTCGGTCTCGAGGTCTCAAGCATGTTTTTAAAATATCTTTAAAATTGAATTTCAAGAAAATACTATCGAAATGTCACATAGAAAAGACAGTTTCAACGAGTGTTTAATCGAGGACTTGTTTTTCTGTACTACATCGTAAATATATACATTCAAAATAAACATTTTTCGAAAAGTGTTACGGAAATATGCATCCAACAAATTCTTCATAGGATACATATACTCTTTAAAAAGTGTATTAGAGAGGAGCAGACAGTGATAAAATCTTGTACACACAATGCTCCACCCGACGCCGAGTATATTATGCTTGCTGCAAGTATTTCACGCGACGTTTTCCCTGTCTTATTCTTTGCGGAAGAATACATACATAAAACATCGTAGTCTGTCATCGTAGACATAATGGTTGAAACATGTAATATGTTTCAAAATGACACAACTTGGTGAATTAAAATCGGACACGATGGTGAAATGATTATAATTTTCGTAAAAATTTAAAACAATGATGGAATGTATACGCACATGTACCATACAAGAGATTTTTAATCAGTACTTCTAATCAGGCATTTTAGAAAGAAATATGTTTTGAAAGTTAAAATTTCTGTCTGAGAACATTAGCAATTACTGCAGGTTTTACAAGATGAATTATACGGAAGCAAATCAGGCTGAATAATAGTAGAAATATTGTATCTAAACTTTCATTCGGTCATCATTTAAAGTACATCTAAAACCAAACCTTTAATAATTCCATTTTTTTTACTGACTGAAAAGCGTCCCTTTTTACATGGAAAATACAGCTAAGCGGATTATAATGACATTTCTATGTTCAAAATCCACGAGCTAACCGAACTATTTCAAGTACAACATTTTAAAGAAGATTTTAAACTCATGCAGTTCAGAGCTGACACGAAACGAAAACCAAAGAAATTCAATGCAAAATGACTTTCTAAAGTAAGATGTTCTGATGAAAGGATAAATTAATTTGCTCAACAATGTTGCTCTATAATAATTTTAAACGCTATCTAATAGTGGATAATACAAAACGATATTTTAATTCAATGAATTAGTACAGACCTGGTAAAGGTATAAATATTTTATCCTCGTTTTTAAACCTAATTTATCGTAGATAAACTACTTTTGTTTTAACTCGTTTTAATCAGTTGGGCAGAAACAACAGATTCATGCACTTTCCTATTCAGTTTAGAAAGAAACTGATAACATACTACTATAGGGTTAGTCAAATAATAGAAATAAGTATTTGCAAGTAAAAAGATGTCCAAACAGACGAGAATATATCTAATATTACAAACAATAATCAAGTAAATATAATGCATGTGGAGTCGAGTGATATGTTTGTTTTATTTGGTCATTTATCATTAATTTATTATAAAAACAACAACACTAAAGTTATAAAATACAGGGTTTTCTTGTAACCCTGTATTATTTCTTTCTCTCGTCCTCCATCTGAAATCATCGTTTGTCACGTTAATATTTTTTTATGACGAGCATTTGTCGCTTTTCCCTTAATCCTTTTAATTTTCCACTTCATGAAAGGCACTGGCAAACAACTGAGTCCTGATCACGTCCAATGCGGTTTGGTCTGGTCTCCCTGGCGCCTTTGAGCCGTTACCAAGGCAACAGCTCATCTTGTCTCATTTCGTTGCAATTTCTTTGAAATTCACTATTCAAAGGTAGAACACTAGGAGGGAAAAAAATCATTTCCAGACGTGTTTTAGAAATTTGTATATTGAGGTCCAGCAGACACATTCTTCTAGTCAAATGGGGTAAGGAATAATCTTGAAATAGAATGCACAACAACAACCAACACAGCGGTGACAATTTGTCTACGGTTTCAATTCTTAAACTTTGAACACTATTTGCGCACAAGCAGTAATGGTTCTGTTCAACTAATAATATCGTTTTAATAGCACTTTCATTAACATAATTATAACGGAAATGGAGTTCAAAACTATAATTTTTAATATGATTAAATAACGAGTAAACAAATCCAACTGTCCTAATAAGACCTAATACAATATCAAGTTCGGGCCTTTGTAAGTACTATCAGAGCTGCTAACTTAAAAAGGACTCCGCTCACACGTGGACTCGTGTTATCACATGGTTCTCAATTAGATTTTTGGTTATCAGTGTACCTATATTATTTTCAAATATGAAATACACTGTTTGGCTAGAAAACGGTTCTGTAAGTATTATAATGTGTTATTAAAGGGAATATGTTAACAACTGTCATATTTATGAAAACTTATATTACAGAGAAATAATTTTACTATTAAAAGAAGCTGTGATATTCACCATCAACATTCGCTAAGACCTACGTTGGAGCCAAATCTTTTAAATCTTAATTAAAACTGATATTGCAAAACAGAGTAAGCTGGAGATTTGAAATACTGACTACAGACATACGTGTACTAACTTTTATTATTTACCCAAAATAAAAAAGTATGTAATATAATTTAAAAGAGACAGATGAAATATTCCCCTTATAAGAGTACACCAGTGGCGCAGATAGTTGTAGAAATATGCTAAATACAAGGTAATTTATTACTTTAAATTTAGATTGACTAAAACTGGTCGTGAATTCTATAAAGGAGCTGTCTTTCACTGTTCATTGCTTTCTAACTGACAAACAGACAGATAAAAATTACAATTTTTATTTATATTTATTTGTATCAACAACCAAAAATGAAACTCGTTATTCAGGGTAATAAAGAATGTATTACTTATTTACGAGTATATGAGTAAGTTCCTAACCATATTATTTTAAAAAATATATATTTAAAAAAATTTAGATGCATGTTTATGTTCAATTAAATAAACAAGTACGGATGTACTGTATTATAACTTTATGCGCAAACGAGAATAATTGACAGTGTTTTTAAATTAATAATATTATATTTTCTTATCTGCTGTTCTGCCTTTTGTCATAATTATCAGCCTTTACTAATGCCAAAAATATTCATAACTACGTANATTTTAATTCAAGGTGTATCTTTTATTTCCAAATCACAGGTAAATATAGGTTTCAGTTATCATGTATTAAGTCAAGTAAGAAAGTACAAAATAGTAGCTTTACTAGAACGTAAATTTGTTTTAAATTTCAAAAGTCCGTAAATTCTAACGTGGTGTGGCACTATTATTTTACAAACATATTGCAGTCAATAACTAAATACAATTAATTTTGTCCCAATACTAGGTCATGAATTATTTTATTCATTTCAAAGGTTAACATTTATGGGAGTATTTTTAAGTCTGGGCTAGGAGTCCAATAATTTTCAATCCAAAATGCAGTGATAGCTGAAATACTTCAAAATAAACCCCATCAAATAACGTGTGTACTAGCGCTATTAAATTGTCTTTATCTTAGACAAGATGTTTCCACGTATACAGATTTGAGAACATTTGAAGCGAAATAGGAGCAGAAGACACTATACATTTTAGACACACAAAAATGCGCATACTTTACACATACACCTAGTTAAGACTAAAGCTGCGTGTTTATTAACAGAGATGCGACGAAAATGTCTCTTACAAAGATCACACACTATAGAAAAGATGCTACTAAAATTCATAACCGTTACTCTAATGCAATTCCGGTTAGATCGAAGGTGACAAAAACTATGTTTTTAACTATTAGATTAGTTTATTACCTTCATCATTTTACGTAACAGAAAATATATATACTGTTTTAATAAAAAATTGAGCAAAAATAGAGTATAAAAATCGGGATTGGTCATGGTTTATATTTTAGGCATGCGTCCTCTTGGTAAGTATTAACAAACAGATTGGTAAATCAAACTATTTTAAGGCACTATGAAACTGAAAAGGTTTATGCCCATAGGTATATGTCATTGATTTCGCACGCGGGTGTTTGCACAGAATGCAAAGACTTGGCACGTTTATTACACCATACATGTGTATGATGTATTTAAAAGTTGAAAACCAAGTCGTAAACGTATGTAGTACGCTGCGAAGCAGGACGTTAAACGTTCACTTTTCGTCATTGAGTATGCAAATAACGCTATGAACACGCTAAGCCTCAACACGGAAGTACCTACATGCAAACTTCAAGGAAGTTAAAATAGTTGTAATCTCCCATTCAGAAATCCAGAATCTGATTGGGGTTGATAGTAAACGGCGTTGGATAAAATCGCAAACGCCTACACGCTGAAATACCTAAAAAAGTATGTTAGTTACCTCACTAACTACCGATAACTCTCGACAAATCTGAAGTGTGACATACTTTTGTGTTGTCACGAATACGTAACGTGACAGACCAGCCTCAATAAAATTCATTCAACTCTCATGTCAACTTAGGTCAATGACTGAATTATGTAGAGTGCGCTGGTGTTACTTGAAATTGTATATTTCCTTTTCTGTACAAAGAAATACGTTCCCTGACCAAAAGCACAACATATAGTGCTTGTAATGAGCCCCAACAAAAAATGTTTTATATTGAAGCCTTATATAACGTGCATTCAAAAAGTTCCCGGAAGTTTGTTATAAAATTTCACTGAGTGATCAGTTAGCCTTAGAAACGTAATCAATTTCAAAGAACGTTTATTTTGCACACGCACACACTTACTCTTCATGTCTTCATAGTTTTGAGAACGTTTTTAAAATTGTGTATTTTAGTGCGGTGCGAGGGTAAGCCAGCCATGGCAATTTATCTGATATCATCCATCGTAGGAACACCACTTGTTTACGATAAGAAACTCATGAAAGCACCGTGAGTGCCAAAAGTAAACTATAACTGGGAAGATATCAGATGTTTACGAACCTTTAATTTGAAGAATTGAAGACTGCATGATGATGGTAGAAAATTCCAGAGTTTGGAAACTCGAGGTAAAAAAGTAAAGTTGTAGGAGGCCGTTATGTGGGTAAAGCGCTTGACCATGTTAGGATGACACGAGTCACTTTACCTAGTATTACAAACATAGGTAACAGCAGGAGGAATTAAAGATGAGAACTCAACAGAGCAGTGACAAAGAAAATAACGGTAAAACAGATAAAGGTCAGAGACTGCACGACGATATGAGAGAGGGTGTAATGAACCTGTGAGGAATGGGTCATCGATCAAACGAAAAGCTCGCTTTTGAATTGAGTCCAGGAGATTGAGAACGGGTTTAGGGGCACCATCCCATATGTGTGAACAATATTCGAAAATAGGGTGAACTTGGGCCTTTTAAAGAGCTGCTCAGCGGTGAAGTATTTCCTGGATCGGCAAATAAATACTTTCTTTCTTGACGCAGGTTTGGCTATAGTACAAACATGGGCATACTAGGTAATAATGGAGGAGATACAGTAATGCCTAATATAGAGAGTGAATCGTTGTTGGAGATTGTGCTGTTTTAAAAATGAGGTCAGGAACATTCTAGTTAACTATTTTAGTGAGGAGACAANACTGGGTTTTGCTGGAATTGAAGTTCACCAGATTCTCCGAGCCCCATTGGAGAATGTGTTAAAGATCTGTGTTCATACATGAAGCTAGAGTGGAGCGTGACGAACAAAGGGCAGATTGGGAAGGGTAAAGTACTATCGTCTGCAAAGCTTTGAATATGACTTGTAGTAATGGAAAGGAGGTAAGTAATGTGTAGGAGAAATAAAGTAGGAGAAAAACTGAACCTTGAGGAACACTAGTATTTATTGGAAAGGCATCAGACAATGTACCATCAACTGCTACTCGGAAATATCTGTTGCTGAGAAAGCTTAAGATCCACTGACATAATTGCGGTGGTAGGCCATTAGAAGGAAGCTTTTTTTAAGAAACCCTGATGTTAAACTCTATCAAAGGCTATGGAGAAGTCTAAAGCTACAGGTCAAGGTTCTCCAAACCATCCTAGTGATTGGCTCCACACATGCTAGACATAGGAAAGGAGATCTCCAGTGGAACGACCATGCCGAAAACCGTATTGATGGTCGCTAATTAATTTGTTGGACTCTAGGTAAGACATAAGTTGACTGTTAATCACCTTTTCCATGACCTTTGATAGAACATATACCAAAGCTATTCGACGGTAATTGGAAGGTAGAGATTTATTACCTTTCTTAGGGGTAGGTTGTATATGTGCAAGTTTCCAGCAGCTAGGTAAGATGCCTGACTTAAAATATACTCTACACTAAATCTAGGGTTTGAAGTATACGTCTGATGGTTTTTTACGAAAAACTTAAGGTGGCATAGAATGATCGGTGGGTGGAATTAGAAGAGAACATAAGAGCAAATACATCCATTTTTTCCTTACGGCTAGAAGCGAGGGATCCGTCATCTCTTGAGAGGGGTGGAAAGGAAGTAGTACTAAAATTTCGATCAATTGCTTTAGCCTTTGACCAAAAAGAGCGCCTTCCATTTGGAAAAGACGACAGCTTGTTACATGTGGACTTGTTACAAACTGCCTTAGCCTTGTCAATGGTTGANTCGCATAAGTTACGAGATTCAACATAGGTATGCGAGTGATAGCATTTGGCAACTTAAGCCATTTGTGGTATGCTGCATTTTTTGTGATACTGCGGCAGTGCAATGTTTGTTGAACTATGGCTTAGATCTAGATTTGGAGATTATGGTGAAATGAGGAATAAATGTTTCCACGCCAAGAATGATTACATTCATAACTGATTGGGTTATGTCGTATAGGCTGTTAGACGAGAAACAGTAGTCCTTCCAAACAAACGAAGAATAGAAGTTACAAAGCTCGTTCCAATGTGCGGATTTTTAGTGCCATTTAAGACGTGAAGAGGATCCGGATGATGATCGCACAGGGAAAACCGTTGTTGCATTAATTAGACAGTGATTGGAAGAAGAACTAAGTGGTGCTGAAACTGAGGTCTTGTAAGGATCCGGGTTAGTGGTTAGAAAAGATTTAAAATGTTGTCCTTGTGTGTAACATTGTCTGGAACTCATGTAGGATAATTTACCAATTGGGTGCGGTCGCAGGTAGAGTCCTGCATGGGCGGGTTGGTCCCGTAAAATCCTGCATCCGTCCCGCTGACCGTTGCCGGGCGGGATGGGACGGGTTGAGAGGTTACATCCCGTTGGCGGACACAGCAACAGCTGGGCTCCCAAAGTTGGGACGGAATGGGTGGGCTGTGAACGGGACGTAGAAATCCCAACCCGTTCGTCCCGCACATCAACCTGTTCGTGCCGCACATCAACCCGTTCGTTCCGCTAGTTGCCGGGACCCGTTGGCTTGCACGATAGTAATGAGAGACCATCCCGTTTGACCCGTCAGCCTCAAACGTTTTCAGTGGTTACCCGCCAAAAGATTTAATATGTATCTAGCACGGTGATGGCGAGCCAGCGTGCTTGGTCTAGTGGTTAGAGCACCTTACTCTGGACCGAGTGGTTGTGGGTTTGAATCCCGCGTAAGGCATGGACGCTTGTGATGTCCTATACATGTGTGTTGTTAGAATTAAGGAATTGAAACATGAATGTGCAAACCTGTAACAAGAGCTAGGCTCGAAATAAAATAAAGAGAAACAAGTAGCCAAGGAGCTACATAAATTTTTTTTTTAAAATTGCGTAGTGGTTAACATGCTTGGCAGAAGTCGTGGGTTCGAGCCGTGGTCAAATTATTATTATTTTTTTCAGGAAATAATTTTTTCATCGATTTTTATTAGATAATTTAAAGGAGTAGAGCTATTTATCATTATCTTTGTGGCATTAATATTTGTGGGTTGAGTCGTTTATCAAATTAATTCTGTGTGTCTTTTCTAATTTTATCTTCGTTTCTTTGGTTCGGTATTGATTTTGATTCTTGGTGGAATTAAGTAATTTGATAGTTTCTTTGCAGTTGCTATTTCAAACTAGAAGCAATGTAGTCGGGCGATTTGTGGTGAACAAGTACAAACTGTCAAGTGGAGGTTTTTAATTATTTCCATTGATAAAAAAAACTAATTCACAAAAAAATAATACTAGTATTTTGAGTATGGTTTGAATCCATGACCTCTGACTTTTAAGCCCACTATGTTAACCACTTCGCCATCACCGGCACTGTATAAAACTGGTATTTCTAATTGTTTTATATTCAGGTGTCAAACTTTATAGTGCAATTTTCTCTTCTTAGGCTTACCATTTGTGATTTTGAATATTAAGATTGAAATCAGCGTGTTCAGATCTAAAACATTAGATACATATTAAACCTTTCGGTGGGCAACCACTACTAACATAATAATATCGTTCTTTATTCCATTTCGCTACGCAGAATGAAGTGGTTATGATTCTCTGAATGATAAAATTGGCAGGCAAGTTGTCCTGAAAATCAATACCAGTTATACCTTGAAATTAACACGAAAACAGTTCGCCTTTAAAAGTAACACAAAGTATATACACGCATTTGTAGTTTATGACTTAGTCCTCGACTTACTATCTTAAATTAATAATGACTGGTACAAGTTAGTCACGTTTCTTAAAGATCGTACACAATGGAGAAGAAGTTAGAATCATACATTATTCATTATACTGAAAAATGAACATCCACTTAAAAAGCCAGGTGTTTTTGGTGTCCTTCTATATTGAATNAACTTAGTCATCTCGAATAAATGTGCCAAGTTCGAAACTAAACCTAAATAAATACTTCCTGAAAGTGACGATTTTACAACTTCAGTTGTTTTTTGAGATAACGAGTCATGTTTGGGCTCCACACAACTTTGGGAGAGCGAGTAATCACGACGATCCCGTGGCTGCGGGACGAACGGGTTGGGCTTTTTACGTCCCGTTCACATCCCGCCCATTCCGTCCCGACTTTGCGAGCCCGGCTAATGCCGTGCCCGCCAACGGGATGTAACTTCTCAACCCGCCCCGCCCGGCAACGGTAAGAGCCAGTAGTTTGCCCTCCCGTTCCGTTCCATGGGCAGGATGGGTGCGGGATTTTACGTGANCAACCCGCCTATGCAGGACTCTAGTTTAAATCATGGTCAAAATACTTGTACAATTTGTTTGAGAATTACTTTTTTTCACCAATGGAATTAAAACTCAGCAATGCTGAGCTCCAACACTAAGTAGGAATGTTTCGAGTTTAATCACAAAAATTGTTTTAGTTAGTTCTGGTTAAAGTAAGATGAAATTGGCTAAGCAAGCAGTACAGAATATAACTTGCACCATATAACAGTTATAATTAAATCGCTAAAGTCAAGACTATTATTAGGAAATTGATTCTTAACAGCAACGGCTAAGAATCAATTTCCTATCAATATAATACTGAATTTATAGCGACTTAATTATAACTGTTATATGGAACAAATTAGGTTCTGTACGGCTTGCTTAGCCGATTTCACCTTACTTTAACCAGAACTAACTAAAAAACGGTTTTTGTGATTAAATTCGAGACATTTCTACCTAGTTTTGGAGCCCAGCATTGCTGAGTCTTGAAAAATCTCCTGTTGACAGTTTGTACTTGTTCACCACAAATCGCAGGACTACATTGCTTCAAGTTTGAGATAGCAAATGAAAAGAAATATCAAATAACTTAATTCCACCAAGAATGAAAATCAATACCGAACCAAAGAAACGAAGATAAAATTAGAAAAGACACACAGAATTATTTTGACAAATGACCCAACCCAAAAGTATTAATACCAGAGAGATAATGATAAATAACTCTATTCCTTTCAATTATGTCATTAAAATCAATGAAAAAAATAATTTCACGAAAAAAATAGTAATAATGTAACTACGGTTCGAACAAACAACTTCTGACTTTGAAACAAAGCATGTTAACCACTACGCTATCACTGGACTAGATACACATTAAATATTTTGGCGGGTAACCACTGAAAACGTGAGCAACCAGTTGAGGCTGGCGGCGGGTAAAAAGGGATGGCTCTCATTACTACTATGCAAGCCAACGGGTCCCGGCAGCTAGTGGGCGGGACGGGATGGGATGGGATGGGTTCTTAATATCACGGGATGGGATGGGTTGGTCCCAGCGCTCAAACACAACGGGATGAACGGGACGGGCTAGCAGTGGACAAGAGCGGGATGGAACGGGAGTGGGATATATGAAAAAAAGCGGGCGGGATACGGGCGGGTAACGGTACGGTGCACACCCAGGAGGATCTGTAGAAACTGAAAATTTGAGCCAGTCGGTATCGTGGACATTGAAATCACCAAGAATAGTGATTTCCGAGGATGAATGACTGGTCAGGAGAAAGTCAATTTTAGAAGACAGAAAGTCAAAGAGTTTTCCAAAATGTTGGTTACTAGGGGACCAACAGAGAAATTTGGACCAAATCTGGCATGTTAATTGTAACCACAAGTGATCAAATAAAAAAATTCGAGATTAGGAAGTTTGCCGTAAGAAATATCAAAACGAACATATGTGAAAAATACCTCCTTTGAGACGAAATGAATCATAAAGATCTTAGTTTGGACACAAAATATGGGAAAGACTCTCATGCTGAGAGTGTTTCTGTAAGAAAAAGAATGTCAGGTCGACGACTTTGTAGATGATGGTGAACTGAATTCATGTTTGATTTCAGTCAATGAATATCCCAGTACTGGTGGGAGGTTGGTTAGGACAAAGTTGAACGTGGTAATTTGTTTGCATTTGTCATACTGAGTTTTGGTTTAAAAAGNTTGAAGAGACTCAGTTGATGGTTTCACGGGTCAGACTCGAAGGAAACTTCCTACGTAGCTGTGGCCTCAACGCATCCTCCAGAACGTACGAGCTTGGACCCCCATTTATCCAGTCACAAACTTGCAGAACTGGTACATTGAGATTCAGGTCTAAAAGACCTTAACTAAATTATATAGCAATTTCCTAGAGCGTTGCCTCTTGATTCAGGCCATCGTACTCTTTGGCAGCCAGCATACGTAACACTGTTTTTAACTGGTACCCTCAAACGATCCGATAATGAAACCATGAGACTCACAGATCCACTGCCACATTATTCCAAGAGTTCCACTACCCCATACCCCTATTATCAGTGTAGGGAACAGCAAAAAGTCACACAGTGTAAGATCGGGGTATAGTGAGGTGCAGAATGATTACGATTTTTGTTCTCAGCCAAGAATTGCTGAAGTGCGATTTCTGTACGACTGGAAGTACGCTTTTCAAATTTCGATATTGCACCGACAATAATAATAATAACTACTGGGAAACAAGAGAAAGCACTCGAGCCAATTCGTACTTGAAATACGTGCGCACCAAGTTCGATACCACGAAATGTTACGGCCATTCACGTAATACCAGCGAGCTNTTCTGGGAACCATTTTAAAGGAATTCGTATTTTAACGCGCTTATAGCCTATAGTCCTTTCCGTATTAAATATTTAACCAGATTTTTTTTATAAGATACGTTTTCATTTTGAAGCAATTGTATCTCAGCTACAAATGATGCCTAGCCAACATTTGTACAGAGGCTGAATTAGTGGCTAGAAGTGATCAGTGAGTAGTGCTACTCGCGTCATATTCTTAGCAAAACTGTATAAATGTCGTTCAAGTCAGACAACTACCATGTAAATTAGAGTTGTTGATCGAATAATGTGAGCTTTATGTTTTAAATCCGATAATTTTCTTATACCTGTCTGGTTCACGATTGCCGTTTAAGTGGTCAACCCTAAATTAATGAACTATCTGGGGAGGTTAAAACACGCCTTAAATTCGTTTGTCAAGGTACTTAAAGAAAATGGAGTCCAATTAGAATTTCAATTCTAACTAAGTGCTGCAATTTGAAACACATTTCAATGGCGCGTATCCAAGTAGGTAAATATTTATATATTTTACAAGATCCACTTTATTATTCTGCCATTTTGAAATTTAAATTATCATATATTCTCAACGGTATTTGTGTAGACAGATGAGGATTTTTAACATTTTACTGCATTCAGTTGTTCAAACCACTGTTATGAAAAATACTGCCGTCTCGGTGCTTAGGATTGGGGACGAAGCCCGCAAATCTCTGCATAGCTCCAGAGATTTTGGTTACTGAAAGCTGTCTGATACCTTTTATTTCATTTACACTATAAGTTTAAGAACTATGATGTCCCATGGAGTGCTGTAAAACTTAGTGAAATGGATTATAAGCAAATGTTGAAGCTTAATATTTACTGTGGTCTTAATACAGCGCTTAGCAGAGTAACAAACACCAACTATGGTTGCAATCGTCTTTTTTTTTTTAAATAAAAATCCACCAGGGGCACTTTATTTTGTTAAAGGGTGTACCTATGTCAGTTAAATGAAGACGTATGATGCACCTATGGCCATATCTAGAACTAATGGTCCTTTGAACTCTAAGTTCAACTTAAATTAGCACAAAAATTTAATGGCAAAAATAATTGAAATAAAATGACATATAATTTCAATGAATGTAGCCAAAACCTCTAAAATGTTACAAATTTATATGCTTCACTTTCAAGGCCTCATTATACATCAAAACTGCCTCATTGGCCGTAACACGCATCCGTTACTTCCCACAACCTAGTACTGCCTGGTGATACCATTGATGAGTCATGCCAGAGGTACGAATAAATAAAATATTGACCACAGTATTAAATATTATTCAAATCAGCCATTTATAAAATGGCAAGAGCCACCATTGTATTGTTAAAATGACAGGTTTAGCACGCCAATTTTGTAAACCGTTTGTTTGATTTGTTTACAGATATTTACCAATATGTCAATTGTTTTATTAATAGTGGATTTAACAGCTGGATCTTTTAAATCATTATAACGTTTATTAATACCGTGCTAGAGGTGTAAGATACAAATGAGAGTGTACAAAGTGATCAAACAGAAATTATGTGACAATATGAAAACAAATTGAGTCCCAAGGTAACAGTGTTGAATAAAAGTGTGGAATATACTGAGCAAACATAAAATATAGTCGGCCCCGGTAGCCTAGTGGTTAGTCCCGTGGCATTGCACGCCGGAGGTCCCAGGTTCGATTCCTGGCTAGGGCTTGGGTGTTACGCTTGTGCTGTCCTAAGTGTGCACTTGTGTTGGCATCCGTCTGAGCACTCACTTGTGTTGTCTTACGTGTGTGCACTCAATGTCTGAATAAAAAAGTGGCCATAAATGTTAGGTGCTAAAGCACCGGAAGTAATGCCAACAGGCGGTTCCCAGTACATAACCCTAAAATATATATATATATAATGTAGTATTTACACCACAATGCAAGAAAGTGACCAATAGTGTGAATTAAAATTAAAAAATTGTTTAAATTGGGTATTCTTGAAGACGCAACTCAAATAGGCGATACAGTAAGTAAATACTTTATTGCATATGGGTATTTTCGGGACTCAATCTCACATCGCTACTTAGAAAACGCACTCACATTTCATATGTTAAGGTAACAGGACCGGAAGATCGAAGTCCAGGAAAAATAGAAGAAGAAAAATAGTACAATACATGAAAAAGTAGCGGGAGGTGACTCACAACAACAAACAGAAGAAAGAGAGGACAAGTTAATCGAACTTAAGGTTCAGTTTAGAAGTGGATGACCAAACAGCACTGCATTTATTCTTCTTCGATAGTTGTGATAGATGACACTGTTAACTCGCATACGAGTTGCAATCAAGTTCTCGAGTTTCCATTTCTTCCCCCTCCCCCCGCGAATGGTATAAAAAAGACAAGGTAAGTGACTTTCATTATTGAAGTCATTTAGTTCCGGACGACCCATACAAGCTTCAGCACTATCCAAACCATACAAGGCTGATGGCAGCATTGAAACTAACACAGCCTCCTCATTCCTAGAAGTGCGTTAGTATCCGCAACATGTATTTGCGTGGGATGCCACCAATTGAGATTCGTCGACTGATGTCTGAAGTATGTGAAGCAGGTGTAATGGTCGTAAAAAAGCCAATTCCTAGGTGAGGCAGTTCCAACAAGGCCGAATGTCCTTTAAGAGAATGAGCCAAAACTGACTAGGCCTCAGATCAGCTGTTCTGGGACAAACATTACCCACATCGAAGATCACATTTCAGTGCGATCTCTTTGAAGATCCGAAAACGGAAAGTGTGTCATCCAAGTGGATGCCTCAGATGTTGACACAGTTATACAAAGACAATGGTGTTGCAGTTGTCAAGCGATGATAACACACGCGATGACACAAAGAATTGTGCTTTCATTCTTCAGTTGTGACGATGAACGAAACAGTTATCTTCTGTTTCAGTAATAAAACCAAACTTGCACAGAGTAATATTTGAATTTTCCCACGCTTAAGGATATCCTTCGTTGACGATCATTTTCAACCCGTTCAGTAGATGCGAAAAGTACATCCAAATAAGTTTTTGCAGCTGCCTTACAATCGTGGCGGCAACGGTATGTAACGTACTGTATGTGAAGTTATACGAGAACTACGGAGAAAAGTGGGGCATGTTTCAACTCTGTGTCCTGTATAAATGAATCATAACTTAGAAGGCTTTAGAACATGAATGAACTACGTAGTATTGACTGATAAATTACGTTCCGGAAAGGCTGTATGTGCTTTTTTTTTTAAAAGAGTACAGGGTTTGGAGAGACTGAAAATGTAATACAGTTTGTGGTGACGTCCACAGGTAAGTAAAATATCGTGTGAAAGTAAAAAAAATTAGAATATAAAGTGAAAGCATACACACTGTCCACTTAACAGGTCGAACAATTACACAAGAAAAGTTAAGGACATATGCAGTCAAGAACCAAAAAGTCAAGCAGTGGGTTGGAATAAGTATATTGATTGCTTGGTGACAATTTCATTTGGGACTATAGTCAAAGCAAATTTTGATTCTATTTTCAAACTTAATAATCTACCAGGTTGTGGTAAATGTATGTTTTTGTTCTTAAGGAACAGCTTAAGTACTGTGTTATTTAAAGATTGGCTAATTATTAGAACAATTAAAAGAGTGAAGAGTATACAGATATTCAAAATAGCTACCAAAACTACACAAATCACACCTTTAGTGTTCTATGCCACACTAGTTAAGACATTCCCAGATCAAATAGATGTTAAACCTAACGTGAGGTATAGCATCAAATGCTTTACTATAATCAAATAATAATTGCTCTATTTTGCCGTTATCTTTACTACTTGTTAGGTATATCAGTATAGGCCTATTCGAAGCCCCTACTGATGTTATAATTAAGGAGCCTTATCAGCAAACTACATATTATATAGTCTAACACCTTACAAAATACGAGTCATTTGGATCTGTAGCAAGGTTTATGCTGTTCTGATATAAAGTTGTCAGAAAATGGGCCTATATCGACTACTGACAATGAACGTAAACGTATGTGTAACGGAATACCGTCTCGTCCTAGACCGTTGGATTTCGGTANAGATTTGAGAATCTTAACAATTCCTTCATTTCATATTTAGGTAAGAGGCATAACGTGAAGATATTCCAAAGGAAAATCCGGTACATCATTTCAAGTTTCCTTCTACCTTGTCGTGCCATTTGAACATGGTCTACCACAATTTCATAATTTGTATACTTTAATGGAGAGAGTTCGTATCTCCCTTTATTTCTTAATTTACAAAAGTCCAAAATTTCTTAGGATTTTTTTGAGCTAAGAACAAAAAGATAGTTTGAACATCTCTGATAAGAGTTTCAGTATGATACTGAATCATGCAGTTTTTTTACCATCGTTAAACTTTCGTGACTAGTTACTACGATCCCCGTTTACCTGATATCTCGTGTGTACCAGGTTTGGTTTTTATAAACCACCTAGTCATGGATAAATTGACGTTAGGTGTATCTTACGTCGTTAACAGTTGATAAGTTTCTTATCTTTGTGAAGCACATCTAGAACTCTCAATATGTCTAGCGTAAGTCTGCATTGCCACTTACTTTTCCAGAAAAATTAGGGGTCTATCTCTTAAGAAGCAAGGAAGCAAACGGGCTGTAAGTCAAGTCGTTATCCTCGATAACAACATCGGACGAGAAAACTCAACGAGCGCAGCCTGATTTATGAGAAAGTTCAGCGCTCTTATGTGATTTATTTCCGAGTACAAGAATGGAAACTCTCAATGCTCCACTAAAGGAAAAGCTATTCCCGCCCTGCTTTTGCCCTATTCCAAACGTCCATTATATTATCCAACAGCAAATCTTCCATGTTTAAATTTTTGTCTGAAACGATTAGCTGTCATATAACATGATTCTTACGTTAATATTTTAAACTGTGTAGACATTTAGCTTCTGATTAACACGACCTAGTATTTGAAAACATCACAGAAATCTCATTCTCCGGCAATCATCAAAATGAATTTGAGAGGTTCTGAGTTGAAACCTCAATATGTGTAAGTGTATATCTCAGTAAAATAAAAAATCTATAATCTCAAATTTGTATTCAATAACATTTTGATTACAAACTCCGAATAAAAAAAATATTTGAAAATTCGTGTGTAGCCACCAACTTTCGTGAATTTAAACTAGTGAAGAAACTACTCTACCATCTTGTTCGGGTTCTTTTCTAATGTAGATGATTTCATGTATCAGTGCTTTGCTTCAAAAGATGGTCTCTGAAGTGCCACCATCTGAACTTGATGAAACTTAATATCTTGTAAGCTTCGTAGTAGTAGATGAAGTAATTATAATTTGTGTGTCCAAAAATTTGCCTTTGATATCACCTTACCGTTTACTACACGTTACAGATGTGAAATATTTACCATCTCAGTGGTGAAAACCACCCTGAAAAAATTGAGTAACACTAAAGTGTTTTACGGCGCCAAAGTCGTTATTATAAACCACGTATGCGAACACGGCGTAAGAAAAGTGAACGTATGTTTTTCGTAAGGAATCAGGTAAGCTTGAGTAATTAAAACGTTAAAGGGTTTAAAATTATATGTTTTACATCGAACACTGTGTAGAAACGATAGTTAAAGAAATCAGCTCCGAACTTCTTAAACTGCGGACAGACAACAGATGGGCAAACATTAGAGTCTTTTTCTCAAGAAAAAAACTGTTTAGCATTCTAAAAATAAAATGTAAAGGCAAGACTACAAATCATGCCTACAAATTGAAGTACTAAACAGCGGTGGAGTTATGTTCCTGTAATTGACATGAGAGTCAAACAAAGTTGTTTATTGTCATCTCTCACGACCAGTGTGGAGTAGATATCTCATAAGACAACCAATAACTTGAAATCATAAAACCACTAACCCTGTAAAGTATTATATGGTGTTACGGCGCGTAGCATTAATTTTAAAGTACCTATTGTAAACCAGGAACTAATCTGTTACCACCACAATTAATATAATTTTATTGGAAAAGTTTGAATAACGTGACTCAAAATGGATTATAACTCACAACTCTTCGTGAAAGGAGAAGTTCTATTAATATTTGTAAAACAATCTTTCAACTACTGTCTTGCTATAGAATTGGTCAAGAACTTCATGGTATTTTTTTTACATTGTGAAATCTCAGCACTCTGCACCTGAGTAGTCGTTCCTATCTTTTTTGTTTAGGGTTATGCACCGGGAACCGCCTGTTGGCATTACTTCCGGTGCTTTAGCACCTAACATTTATGGCCACTTTTTATTCAGAC
>KZ869095.1:75765-88916 GCA_003456935.1 Machilis hrabei | reverse complement strand
CAAGTGCACACTTAGGACAGCACAAGCGTAACACCCAGGCCTAGCCAGGAATCGAACCTGAGACCTCCGGCGTGCAACGCCACGGGACTAACCACTAGGCTACCGGGGCAGTCGTTCCTATCTATTAACAGTTCATTGTACTTGGTTATTGAGTGCCCGCAGTTGGTTTACTTTCACTTGCTTATAAAAGGAGGTTTGTGCTTTCTTCAGTAACTAGTGTGGTTGTGTAATCTCAGCAGTAAGCTCGTGAGTTGCTGAAAGAAAACAATGCTGCTCAAACTTTTGACGTGCCATTTTGAAAGCTTAACTGTACTTATAGAATAGTAGCTGACAAGAGGATTCACCCTCTAATATATACTTTTTAACGTAGAAATCGTGGTGTCATTATTTTTGGACGTGTTCTTTTTGAGCGTAGTGTTATAAATTTATATATGTAGTGTAGATTTTTAATTTGACAAAAACATTTCTGTCCTGAAAAAAATAGTTATTCGTACCTCATCAGTATATCATCAAAACAATTTTAAGGTATTGTTGTTACGTGTATTGATAGGCCCTACTGCAAAACTGTGAGCCTTTTATTGTTTTATTTAGTTTTTGCTATTGAACATTGTTATTATTTTTTTTAACAAAAAGCTAAATAAACAATGGTACGTCTAGGTAAGAAAAGTAATCCTACCCTTAAGAATGTCGTTGCCATTTGTGAAGCTCTCTGTCAAGAAAATTAGGATCTCAAGTCGCAGCTAAGTGTGCTGGAGGAAACTGTGAGGCCATGAAGATCAGCATAGAAGACAGAAGAACAGTTNAGAATATAACTGTAATCCAAAGTCAGTCTGAAGAGACTGCAGAACCAGAAGACATGGATATCAGAAAGAAGAAAGTTTTTATCATTAGATGTTCCAATGCCAGACGTCTTGTAAACCCTGTTAACAGCAGAGCAGGCAAACACTAGGAATCCTTTTAGATTCAGTCGATATCTGGAGGAAAAATCAAAGACGTCATCTCAGCGTTACCAAATCCTCTATAAGGCATTGATGGCAATGTTGATGTAGTTGCGCACACTGGTCTGAAGGACGCTTGTTCCATGGGTTCAGAAGAGATAATGTCTGACTTTCAACGTCTATCACAAACCGTTACTGATGAGCAGCAGAAGAGGGGTAGCCATGTTGAGCTATCCATTACCACAGTCATACCAAGGATGGACCGAGGCGCTTTAGTGTGGAGTAGGATTCAAGGAGTAAACAATCGGATAGATAAGATGTGTCAAGATTATGGCAGAGGCTTCATCGATCTGAGGCTTGATTGGGATCTTTGTGGTCGTGTGTTGGACAGGTCAGCAGTCCACTATACCTGCGAGGCAGTGGCGAAGGTGAGTACTAAGCTGGTAAATAGTTTTTTAGGTGTATGAATTTATTAGTGTCACGTTGTGCCACCTTACCACCAAAGTAATGTATTACAATTGTCACGATTAATTGCAGGAGTGTGTGTAATAAAAAGGTAGAGATATGTGTGTTATTAGAAGAAACAGATGCAGATTTTGTGTTTGGGACCGAATCGTGGTTAACAGAAGAAATGTCATCTTCCAAAATCTTTCCACAAGGCTATCATACTTTTAGACGAGACGAAAACGAGCGAAAGGGTGGAGGAGTTTTTATACAACAACAACAAGTAAGATGTCCTTAGGACAACNACTGCTACAGGCGATAGCCTCTTCAGCCCGTTAGGAATTATTTTAAATTTTTGTTGTGCTTCTGAGATCTACTGCGCCCGATGACGCTCAGAGCGGGACAAAATGGTTTGCGCCAGATTCATAGCCATGAGCGTTTATGTTCGTCATTTTCTGCAGCGGTTGATTCCGCTAATTAGATAAATAATTTTACCTCTTTTATTAATACTGGAAAAAAAATATTAAATTTTATTAAACATAACACTATAAACAATTAGAAAAAACAAAAACGGGACGTTTATTGAAACTAGAATAAGGTTTGAGGTTAAATGGTAAGTCAAAGCCGTAAAGGTGCACGGACTAGAATATTTTGTGTCAGGGTATGATGTATCCCTGAATTATAAAAAAAATTCGATAGAACATTTTGTGTTATAGTATAATGTATTCCTGAATTATACACATTTTTCAATGTCAAGTCTTATTGCTGAATTTGATATGAACACTCAACTTTGACTTGGATATAATGAACCAAATTTAATATTTCATTAATTATTTGATCTTCTATGTACTTGTGTCCAATAAAGATTATTATTAAACTAGATGTCTATAGATGGCACGCATCGTTACGCAAAACAGCAGCTTACCGATTAGATGGCAATGCTATGCTGTCTCCTGTGCATTTTAAATATAAACTTTAACGTTCTATATTAGGCTTGAATCAAATATTTTGCGTTGAAAAAAATTCGGGCACTCTACAGGCCTAGACATAAAAAACTATAGCGAAATCCACCGTTCCAGTTCTGAGTTCTCAGCGTGACGTACACTCATGCCCCTCTTATATATATATATATATATATACAGATTTAGCTGAATTTGATTTGAAAAGTGAACATTGACCCAGATTTCTAATAACCCACATTTAATATTTTAATAATTAATTTGTAATTCATTATTCAGCAATAAGGCTTGAAAAATTTGTATAAATCACGAATACATTATACTATGACACAAAACATTCTATCGAAAAGTTTGTATAATTCAGGGATACATTATACCCTGACACAAAATTTTCTTGTCCGTGCTCCTTTACGGCTTTGGCTCACCATTTAATCTCAAAACTTATTCTAGCTTCAATAAACGTCCCGTTTTTGTTTTTCTGATCCGTGTCACTTTCACATACCTTGGACTGTCANTTTCAACACAACAATATACACGTCTCGAACACGTGACCGTTCACACAAAATATACTTCACAGAGCTATGCACCACGTGGCTTCCATACATCACAAACAAGCTTTCACACTTTGAACTTCATCTTGTCAACATACTGTAGGTTTACATGGACAATAATTTAATAACGAAAGAATAAAAGGATTGATAGCAAAATATTATTATAGAAGATAATGGTATCGCCATCTACCGGAGATAGTGTTTTTTTGTAGTCCATTCTGAGCAGGGGTTCTCAACTTATTGAGGAAAAACCTCTCAAAATAAGTCAAATTACACCTAAAACCAAGTTTCTACAACGCATAGAACGCCTTGGCCCCTCAATAGTATAAAAGGGGTAGTTTCCCCCAATAAGTTAAGAACTCCTTATCTGATTAGATTGATTTTAGCAAAAGTGACACCCTCGCATCTAAATACACCGAATGACACCAGAACCATGTTTCTACGACGCATAGAACGCTCTTGCCCGTCAATAGTATAAAAGGGGTATATACCCCCAATAAATTGAGGATCCCTATGTTATTGGAATGATTTTAACAAAAGTGACACCCCCGAATCCAAATACATCGAATGACACCGAAACCAAGTTTCTACCACGCTTAGAACGCCCTGGCCCCTCAATAGTATTAAAGGGGTGGTTTTCGCCCAATAAATTGAGTACCCCTAATGTGATTGGTATGATTTTAAAAAACGACACTCCCGCATCAAAATAAATCGAATGACACCGAAGCCAAGTTTCTACTATGTATAGAACGGCCTGGCCACTCAATAGTATAAAGGGAGTGTTTTCCCCCAATAAATAAAAAAACTTATGTGATTGGAATGATTTTAACAAAAGTGACACCCCGCATCAAAATACATCGAATGATACCCAAACCAAGTTCCTACCATGCGTAGAACGGGCTGTAGCCTTGGCTGTATAAAACGTGATTACAACAACAAGACAAAAATCCACTTCGAGCCCTATGCTTTATCTCGAGTTCCCGTTTTCAGATTTTAATGAATTTGGTATACATGTCTTCTATATACCAATCATAGCTAGTATACAAAATTTGGTTAAAAAATATGTAATTACAGCGGAATTATTAATGCTTAAAGTTTTCTGTTTAACATGGGACAGCGATATCAAACCTTATGTATTGGCCCGAGCGGCCAATATGATATAACAAGGAAATCTTTATTGGAAAGGATTTCATGGGAATCTCATAAGGAGTCCCCTCTCTTTTAGTGTTTATAGCCATTAAGGATTAATTTATTGCTACTTTGGGAAGAAAATTATGACAAAGATTGCGAAATCATTTGGTGTTCAGTAACACTGACTAACAAGGGAAAAGGTGTACCTATCTTATTTTTATCGACCTCCTCATAAGGAAGCGTATATAACTGACGAATTTGAACGTTCGGTAGATCGACTATTAGAACACAATAGTAACAAATTAGTGTTTATGGGGGGGTAGATTTTAATCTTTCAGATATACAGTAGATTTGGCCCGGTATGTTGGAAAGCCAGGGAGTAATTCGACAGTACATGTTACATCCATATTAAATGTACTCCAGACTCATGCACTGGAGCAGCAAGTGAAATCACCAACACGAGTAATAGTATTTGTTGTTTACTAATGATCCAACTTCTGTTACAAGTATCCGAGTTGAGGATGGTTTAAGCGATCACTTAACGGTTGTCGCCAAAGTACTTTTAGAGTCTAGTGTTACAAAAGAGTTTAGACGTAAGGTTTACAATTTTGGTAAGGCGAATGTAAAAGGCTTCCAAGATTTCTTAAGTCATAATTTCATGACTTTCTTATGTATTGCGACGATGTTGGCAGTATGTGGAGTTAGTTCACAGACCTTCTTTGGGACGGTATTAATAATCTTGTACCTCGAAGACGTTAGGCACAACACAAGACCCCTCTTGGTATACAGGCAAAATAAAGAGGGCACTGCACAAGCAACGAATGCTTAGAAACAAGTTAAGGAGCTCGAATGATGAATCGACTAAGGCAAAATTTAGGAAGGTGCTAAAGTCTTGTAGATCAATGATTAAAGAAGAGTGGGAAAATTTAGAAGGAGAGGCGCTGGGAACTTATCTTTTTGAGAATACAAAAACATTCTGGAAATACGTAAGTCAACAAAAGCAGAGTAACAGGTGAATTCCTCCGCCTAGGAATTCTAGTGGGGATATTGTCACAGACCCGAGTAAAGTGGCACATCTTCTGAACAAACAGTATACTTCGGTATTCACAAATACGATTTTGACTACTATGCCTAATCTTGATGTAGCAAATGCTCACATGATGTCACCCATTACTATTTGTAAAGTGGGTTTTATTAAGATGTTAAAGTCTGTTAAAACAAACAAAGCTCCAGGTCGCGACGGTTTTCCTACGCGCATTTTTTCGGTATTATCAGAGGAACTTGGCCTTTTCCTCGCTATTTTCTACCAGAGGAACGTACAACTCGGAGATGTTCCTGTAGTATGGCGTTCTGTTAATGTAATTACCATTTATAAATCCAGCAAGTTACAGGCCAGTTTCGATAACCTCTATCTTATGTAAAACACTGGAGCACATTATATGTAGTAATGTAATGAAATATCTTGAAACTAATAATTTACTCATTGAACAACAACAAGGGTTTCGTACGGGTTTTTCATGCGAGACTCAATTACTCTTAGTTGTGTAAGACTTAGTTAGTAGCCTGGACGAGTGAAAACAGATTGATGTTATATTGTTAGACTTCAGTAAAGCATTCGACAAATGCTACACTTCTATGCGTACTGCGAGCTTATAATCTGGGCACTCCAGTAGTGAACTGGATTTCGTCTTTTTTATCAGATAGAACGCAGAGGGTAACAGTGAGGGGCTGCATGTCCGATTCGGCTGCCGTTGTTTCCGGTGTACCTCAGGGGAGTGTGCTGGGTCCATTGCTGTTTTTATTGTACAACAATGATATATCTTCGCGAGTTCATGTTACAGTTAGGCTTTTTGCTGACGATACAGTTCTGTATCGAGACGTTGGCAATAAAGATGATTCTGATGCACTGCAAGGTTTGCTTAACCTCATACAGGATTGATATGTCACATGGCAGCTGAAATTAAATTTGAAAAAAGTGCTCAGTAGTGCATATGTCGAGATATCATTCAAAAGTTTTGAGTGACTATACTCTTAGTGGTGAAACGTTTAAGGTAGTGAAATAATATAAGAACCTCGGCGTTATTGTTAGTGATGACCTTTCGTGGAATTCTCATATAAATTATATCGTAAGCAAGGCACTACGTACTCTTCGGTTTCTGCAGATGGCCTTTGTTCACTTCCCTCAACATGTCAAAAAAATTGCGTATAATACGCTAGTGCTTCGTGACATTCAATACTGCTGCAGAGTTTGGGATCCGTATGAAGTGGGATTACAAAATCTTGTTCAGTCTGTACTACGTAGGGGAGCTAGATTTGTTTTAGGCCGGTACGAAAGGGTGGATGGTGTATCCGAGATATTAAATTAGTTATGTTGGGAACCTTGCAATGCATATCGTCGATCGGGCACACTTAGGAGATTAGAAGAGTTATCTAGTTCTGATTCTCAGATTAATGCAGGTGAGGTTATACAACCTGCAACTTACATAGCTAGGAGACGTGACCGTGAGGATAAAATAAAATAGCTCAGATGCAAGACTAACGCGTACTTTTGATCTTTTTCCCCAGGACGATTCGAGACTTTAATCGCTTAAACATGAATACGTAACATATGGTACTATCGTACCCCCTGCCAAATACCACTGTGGTGATTGTAGGGTAATATGTAGATGATATCTAACAATTAGACTGTACTTAATTTGCACCTCTAAAGGCTACATACAGGTATTATCAGTTCATTCTATTTAGTCGACCTGCTTGGGAGAGTAGGTAGAGTGCCTGACTCCTGTCTCAAAGGTCGTGGGTTCGAATCCCGCTGCCCTCAGTGTGCACTTGTGTTGGCCTAAGTCTGAGCACTCACTTGTGTTGTCCTAAGTGTGTGCACTCAATGTCGGAACAAAAAGTGGCCATAATCGTTAGTCGATAGCGCACCAGAAGTAATGCCCGCAGCCGGTTCCTGGTGCAATAACGCTAAAAAAAAAAAAAAAGAAGTCCATTCTATTTACTTGAGTGTGATGGAGCATTTAGCAAATCAGTCAACTCTTACGATAAATAATATCGTGTGTTTAATTTCCACAAGCACTGGGTTACAGTAGTCTAGAATAAGTAGTATACAAACCTAAAATTAATTTTTTGTCGCTAAGCGGAATCCCAAAGTGATCAAACTCGCAATGGAAGGTTCTGCCATCTATTATTCACTTTGGTACATATTTCAATAGCGCGAGAGTTTAGCCTCGTAATTATGTATTTAATCACCATTTTTGTCATATAAAATTACGTGTTTACTTTCAGTGTTAATCTTATTTTGTACAAAAGCCATTCGAATATTCAAATACGATAATTTCTTGAAGGAATATGATTAAATATGTACAGAATCAGATATTATGATGCTATATGTAGAGAATCAGATATTAGATGGCAGCACCTACCGTCGTGAGTTAATCAAATTTAGATTTCGCATAGCAACAATTTTTTTTTTGCACGGGCGAAATAGGGTTTTTACCCACTGCTTATTCTAGGACATTATAGCTGGGTGTTGTGAATGAATGTCCTTAATAATAATGTTAACGATTATTCATTCAATTCCATAACCAATAAAGTGGTATTTAAGGTAATGCAATATTCCATCTGGCATTCTTGTGACCTAAAACTTCACTTACCATCCTCTTTCATGAGCAAAACACCCTTAAAAATCAATATAACATCTATGTAATAGCATATAGATGATACAGACTAAGATATTTTTCCAGATTCATTAAAATATGTGTGTATCAAAATATATTAAAATGGTCATTTCAAAAACGGAACAAAGTCTAGCATGTATTTTTTGTGTAGAAAATGTTAGTCCCTAGCCTAATTATTAGCACAGTTATGTAATAAAAATATCACACTATACAAACCGGATTTATACTAAACATTAACATATTTGAACTCATCAATCGGCAGTGTGCAGTTTAGTACTTCTTACTTCAAAATAATTATTTTCGCATCAAGTTTATATTACTTCTAACTTGTTAAATTTATAGCTGAATACAAAAACAAAACCTATAAATGAAAAAAAAATATTTTGAACAGCCCGAAGTTAAAAATAACGAATGATTTCACACTTCGCTTATTAATCTGGCCATTACAGTTATATTTTTCATGACGTTTCACATAGCTTAATTTGTTTAATAACTACAGATGATAAAATAATCGAAAAATGCTACATGTACGAATTGATGCAAACAATTTGTGCTCCTATTCTTCGTATATGTGCGCCTGGTTAAATTAAATATATGTTCATACAATACACATTTTGTGTACGTAATCAGTATTGAATTAATTTTAATTATTTTGTATTCAATTTTATGACAAAATAATTAGTGCCATTATATTATTTTTTACGCAATACGTAAAAACTGCTGTTTATAATCTATTTTTCTCCTAACAGATGAGCGAGAGAGGAATATTCCATGGATGGACGTAAATAACGTTAATTAATGGAAATGTACGAAATTGAAAGCTTTACGATGTAACGAGAATCGATTTGTTATAATGTGGCTTCGAGCAACAGCCGTTAAAAAACCTAAAGGCAGATTGAACATAGCCGTCAATGATAGAAAAGTAGTTTTAAACGAACGTTTTTAGTTTTTTCCGATACAAAAGGTAATTAAGTAAACACTCCTAACACTTTTACTATATAGACCATATGGTTTGATTGTATCACACAAATACACCGTTAACGTTAAACGTAGTAAAATGTTTAAATCCGTATCAGCAATAAACGTGAGCCAATACAACCAGTAGGCTTTATCGTGAAAATTTAATGGAGTAAAAATAAACAAATCATATACAGGGTGGTCCATTTATCGCGAAAACAAAGCAGTATGAAAGAAAACGTGTAGACAAATATTGGTAGGTTTGAATAGGGACATATTGTAGCAATTATTGTTATTGTTTTGATGAATGTTTTCAAGGTTAATTTAAAGTCAACTTTGGTTTTTTAAATAGAAACACATATTTTTTTAATGCATCTGATTCTACGCCTAAAAACAAACAACTTTTGTACCAAAAACATTTTTATACTGTTTCAATTTACCAAAAAAGCTTTAAGATAATATAAACTAAAACTAGTAACGTTGTTTTGTACTTGACAATATTACAATTGTAATAATTACAATGGAGGGTGGGAGGAAGGTTGTTTAACCTGTAAGGAACTCAAACACCTCCCTATTCAGGAGAAAACCACTATCAAATGTAAAGCATCATATTCTACTCTACGAGTTACGAGTTTTAGTTTTCATTATTTTAAAGATATCTTGGTAAATTGAAACAATATAACAATTTTTTGGTACAAAAGTTGTTTGTTTTTAAGCGTAGATCAGATGCATTCAACAAAAATATGTGTTTCTATTTAAAAAAACCAAAGGTGACCTTCCATTAACCTTGAAAACGTTCACCAAAACAATAACAATAATTGCTACAATATGTCCCCCTTCAAACCTAACAATATTTGTCTACACGTTTTCTTTCATGCTGATTTGTTTTCGCGATAAAAATTCGTAACGTTTTATGTAGACTAACCTGTATTAATTTAATACGGTGGCTAAATGCACGGCAGTTATTTTTTTTCCAGACTGTTCTGCAAACTCTAGTACCACACGCTTCGCGACATGACTGTAAAAACCCTGAACGCTGCAAGGAAACCGAAATGATGCATGTAAAAACAGAGCCAACATAATGGTAAACAGAAATTCTGTTATTACAGTCTACGCCATCCTTTGAAAGTACAAAAATAAAAAAAATCGTGGCTGACTTACAGAATGCCATTTGCTCTTATGGTCCTTTTTGTGTCACCACGAAATCATGATTAAGCACATAACTCAATTCTTAGTACATTTTCTTTAACACTGAATAATATGAACTAGTCTGATGAGCACTACTATCGACCTGGAAAGCGTGAACATAAATAATGTGCTTATCAAACTACAAAAAAACTAAACATAGTTTCCACTTCTAAAAAAATATATTATTTAAACTTTTACTTGTTTCCATCCAGACAAAAGCTATTCTGAAATAGTTTTCAGAGCTACTTTGGGGTGAACAATCACTGTATGTTCAGTTATTTAATGCACCATAGACGGCAGTTTCAAGCAGTTGAACAATAGTTTCGAAAGAGGAAATTTCCTGTTTTCTTTAATTTTGTAGATTCACGTACAATTTTCCAGCAATAAATGAATTTCAAGTAAGAGCATAAAAGAAGGGTTTCATAGTGTACAGTGGATGGAATTTTGTATACGTTAACGAACAAGCATAAAACTACAAATTGCACGGCTCTATTATTTGTATTACTTACTTTAAAGAAACAAACGACTTGCTTCTGGCTATGTACATTCACATTTGTACATTTTTTTTCGTACTTTTGTTTATAAAACATTGTTTTTAAGGAATTTGCTAAGTTTACATAACACAACTCTGATAGCTAATCGTTACCACTACAGACCCTTGAAAATGTAAAATTGTAGATAAATCGAAATTGGAAGTTTTCCACCCTGAAAACTAGAACTTCTGAGTCGCATGTAAAGGAAAAATACATTGACTTTGACTTCTAACTTCTTGTGTCAACCAGCGGATAGACAACTTTCCCTCACAGTAATAGCACTAGTATCGGTATCTTCGAAAGTTAGGTTAGGTTAGGGTCAACCTGCTTGGGGGTGTGCCTGACTCCTGTCCCAAAGGTCGTGGGTTCGAATCCCGCGTAAGACATGGATGTTTGTGCTGTCCTATGTGTGCACTTGTGTGGTCTCAGTCTGAGCACTCACTTGTGTTGTCCTAAGTGTGTGCACTCAATGTCCGAACAAAAAGTGGCCATAATCATTAGTGATAGCGCACCAGAAGTAATTCCCGCAGGCGGTTCCTGGTGCAATAATACACACACAAAAAAAGGTTAGGTAATATAACCGCTGTTTGATGATCAGTCACGGTTGAAGAAGTGATGAGATTGAACAATTTTTTTTTTACACAAAAAGTTGTTCGTATTTTCATTTCTGAGTATTAAAGAGTGGTTTTCATCCTAAGAAAAGCGGCCTTGTATGAGGCTATCGCTACTTTGGAAATTTGGATACTATAAAGTGACGTATTTGCTTTAAACGTCTAAAATACTATTTTCCTATCCCGGAACTTTATTTTAGAAAGGAATTACATCCTGCCAAAATAAATGAACAGTTAATACATACAGGGTACATCTGAAATAGATAACCATTGTTCCACGGAGTAAAACATTAAATAAAAGCACTTATAAACATTAGTCTAATAACGAATAGTTTGTTAATAATGAAAACTGAAAGCATGAATTATTTAACTAATATTATGGTGTAACCACAATAGATGAACATTGCAATGTTACAACGTTTGCAGATGAACATTCCAAAACGTGTTCTTGTTTGCCTTCAAATGGACGGAGGCCATTTCCAACATGTCATCATCTAGTTAATAACGATCCATCAATCGCACAATCACTCCAGGCATAGTCTCATACACGTAAAGTGCCTGTTTTTGTCTTGTACATCGCTATTTCTATGGTCATTGCTCCCTTGGACTTGAGAACTTTTCTCTGCCTACTGCCACAAACCCCTACCCAGTCTAGTTCTACCCTTACGGTAAAACTCATTTCATTGGCATCTTATTTCCTAATTCCTCCATACTCTGGATCTCTCTTCCCTAATCGATTTAGTCCAACTTTTACACTCTTCGAACCTTCAAGAAACAAATACCGAATTTTCCATTCTTTTCTTTATTTTCTTGCACTCACGGTGCTTCTGCACAATAGGGTAGACTTTTTCAAGATCGAGTATAATACAAAAAAACTATTACAAATGCTAAGTGTGAGATACATCGTTAAGAATGACAAAGTAAAAACAATTAAAGATTGACGTAAACATATTACATAAAATCATCTCAATTTCAGGCGAATGTTCTAACTAAAGTTTTCCATGGTTTCATTTGGCCTCACAATGCACGTACTGAAACTGTCCCTACTTCTAGCCATAACCGCTCTCTCACTTAACCTTTACCGCACCTTTCTACCTGAATTTAAAAATAAAAAGTAGGCTAACGACAATTTATTAAATATCCTCTACAGGTCATACAAACCTAAATACCTTATCACATTTCCCTCTCATTCAGTGAGAATGATAATTTACAAATAAATCACTATTCTATAGTTTCAATGAGAAGTATAGTCGGAGCGGGATTCGAACCAGTCGAAAACTGACATCGTACCTCAGGGCCACGATATTATTCAGAAACTTACGCCATCAAATGAGTACTCATCCTTTACATGTATTCGCTGGTGTCATATTTCAGCAAAGTAATTCCACATTTCTCACCTAAATGACACATCGTTCGTCATTTTACGATAAGGTATTTTGGACTTATATTTCGTCAATCTGTAAAAAATGTCGCTTTCATTGTAGTGGCATATGTTATGTCTTTGTTACCGCGTTCACCTGTTTCAAAGACCTTTTCCTGCGCTGCTCATTCTCTTCAACGATAACAAAACCTGCTAATCACACAGGCTGCATAGCTGCCAGCTTTCTCTACACACACACATACACACTCTCTTCTTCCTCTTTCCTTCTATCGTTACTATGACAACCAGATTCGTTGTCGCCTTGGCAACGGGAAATGAGGCCAACTGATTGTCTCCAACTGCAGTCAGAATGAAAGAAGCCCTTTTAAATTCATTACATTCATATTTACATTTATTATTATATGATATTGGCCTATTCATACATCAGCCGTTCATCGAAAGGTTGTAGAAAATGGCCAGAACATGTTATTTTCTACAAATATATAATGGTGTCCGAGCGGTGGAAAATATCGCGTCACGCTGATTATCAGTGTACAGAGATACGAACTGTATTCAAAGCTTTGTTATTACACATAAGAATTTATATATTGTCTTTCTTTTGTTTCAGATTAAAACACTATGACGTCATTTTCCTTTGTTATTTTGCCGACATTATACGCATATAACTTCGCTACCTGTGGTGTTATCCGCCATCACTGGTAGCTTTATTCGCGCAAACAGGTGGTGTTATCCACAAAACTGTACCCTAAAAACTCTTAATTTAATGAAATTTCACTCG